>SDEE01000623.1:0-29276 GCA_004126415.1 Candolleomyces aberdarensis
CAATTTGTCCATTCGGAGGTACAGTATGAGCCTCATTCCTCTGTTTAAATAGCATAGTGACCTCCTTTCCCAGTGCCGCTGGTACTGGTGCAGCCCGACATGCAAACTTTGGCGGAATTCCATTTTGCGTCACTGCAAGAAAGCTGATTGGGAAGTACCAAGCCGGACGTGGCTCCTTTGTGATCGATTTAAAAAGCGCCCTTTTAATCATTTCCAGTCCCAACGCACACATACAGTCGCAAACCTCGACTCGTCTTTGTTTTTTTTCTTTGTTTTTTTCTCTTTTTCTATTTATCTATTTATTTTTTTGGTGGAGCTCGTGTTTTTGACACTGGCTTAGGGCAGCTACGAGACCTCGCCCCCTTCGCCGGCTAGGTGAGTGGAMTRGGACCGATTAGCGGTGTCCCACCGCGGGGAAATCCAGTTTACGGACGCCTATAGAAGGCAGTGTGAGGCTCTGGGCCCTATCCGGGGTGCGTTACCCCGGGGGGCCCTATACTCACTAAAACCCCGTTATTCCGATGATACTTTATTGAATCTGTGAGTTTTTCGTGGTCGTTTACGGCTTCTTTCCACGTAGCTATGCTTAGGTCTCCGTTGATAGCTTTTTTCTTGTACTTAGTTTCGTCCGAGGCCATAATATCTAGGGTTAATTTTTGGTTTAGTGCGTAGAGGATTCGGTTTTCGGCCTCAGTTTTTGTGGGGATGGCGTTCGGGCTGCCTTCGCTCTCTATTCTCCATTTGCAGCGTTGGGTCCAGATTACCCAGGCTGCTTCGGAGACAACTATTGCCCTAAGTCGGTTTTTTCCTTCGGTTTCCGAGGGGGAAATTTTATCTTTATTGTTTGGTAGACAGCACGCAAGGATGTCGCCTACGTTTCTAGGGGGGGACCACTTTACTTTGCTTTTGTTTAGTAGCCGTTTGACAAAGGGCCAGACGTGTTTTTGGCTCGTGGCCCGGCAGGTGGTGAAAATGTGCTTTTGGTCTTCGGTTTCTTCGCACGCGGGGCACTGAGCTCTGTCCGCTAGGGTGGGGTTTTGGGCGAAGATGTGGTTTGGGGTGAGGGCTTCGTTTGCCATTTTCCAGAGGAACGCAAGGTGCTTTTNGGTGTTTATGTGCTTACTCCGTAGGGCTTGCCATATTGTTTCGTTTGTGGGGTTGCTACCTAGGTTTTTCCTGGCTGAGCTCCTCGTGTCTTCAAGGTTTTGTAGAGTCTCTTTCTTGATTGGCGGGGGTCTTTTAGTTCTGTCGTATTCCAGGATTGCTCGGTAGAGCGAGGCTTGTGTTGCAGATTGAAGTCTCATTCCGGTAACGAGGTTGTGCTCGAGGTCGGAGATTTGTGATCTGTTTATGGGGGGGAGGTTTAGAGCGGATTTTGCGGCGTCCATTGCTTTAGTCCTTTTGAGGACGTCGGTTTTCTCGTTGTGTTCTCTCAGTACTGTTAGGCCTCTTCTCGTTCGGAGGTTAGCTAGGAGGGCTCTGATTGGGTTTCGGTTCTTGAAAGGTCTCCAGTTTTCGTCTTCGAGTTCCTGGAGTTGGGTAGTGAGGGTTTCGATTAGGGTGGAGGAGTTTGTGTGGATGGTGATGTTGCTATTGAGGTTAGCAAGGTTGGTTATGCATAGCATGCCTAGTAGAAGGGCGTTAAGCGTGTTTATTTGTGTATCGTCAGGGATTCTGCCGGTGAGGGTGTGGTCGTCGGGGGTGAGGATGCCGTATCCGCCCTTTGCTCCGATATTTGTTGTGCCTGCTGTGATAGCTTCGAGGTAGTATTCCTCTTGTGGTGTATTGGTTTCGGGTGGTAGTAGGATTCGGATCTGCTGTTCCGGCCATCTTTCTGGGTTCGTGGCGAAGAGGCGGAAGCCGTTTTCCTTCTTCGTGTATATTGATAGGTCGTTTGAGAAGATGTGGTCGAACTTATCTTTTCTTAGGTTGCCTATCGCTCTATTTGAGGCTCGGTTAATTGTGTTTGGGTCGACTGTAGGGGTCTCCGGGTTCCATTTGGGTTTTAGTGAGTCTAGCGTCAGTTTCGCCTTCTCGTAGCATTTATGAGGGTTCTGGCATTCGTTCGCTCTCAGTTGTTCGCACATCTGGCAGTGGCAGGTTGGGTCGTCTTCTTCTTGGTCTATTCGCTTTTCTATAGTGTGAGGGAAGTTTTGGGTGAAAGCTAGCAGTTGGCCGGTTTTGAAGACGTTATGGACTTGTTGGAGGCATCGGACTGTTACGCCGTGGTTCGGGGCTTCTCTGGTTGGTTCTCTACCGGGGTGGAACCAGATGGGTAGGTCTGTCCTGATTTCTTTGGTTGTGATTAGGGGGTTGAAGGTGATATTGTATTCCCTGGCCGTGCTTAGCATTGTCTGTAGTGAGAGGGGGAGATTACTCCTTTTGTTTTGTTTACGGGGGGTCCATGTTTGTAGGAAGGTGTTTATTGCGATGTTCCTATGTTCGATCTTTTGGGATTTTGGGATGTCGTGGTATATAAGTTCGTCAGCGATGTATGTCCATGTTGGGCGATTCGGGGGGTCCATGAGGTAGGTTTTTAATCTCATGAGCGCTATGGCTTTGTTCCGGACTTCGAGGTCCAGGGTTTTCTTCCCTCCTTGGTCGTAGGGGAGTGTCATCCTTTCTCGGTTTACACCTGCGAGTCTGTCGTTCCATATAATATGGTTGATGATTTGGTTAATCTTCTTCTTTACTTGATTTGGCATGCCTTGTACCATCGTTCGATATTGTGTTCTGCCGCCTGGCTCGAGCTTAGTTAGGTAGCTCCTGCCTTCCAGTGAGGGGTTTGATTTTAGCCAGTAGTTTACTTTGTTTTCGAGGGTTTCTATTGTTGGTGCCCAGACGTTGGCGTTATCTACATTGTTGCCGACGAAGGCGCCTAGCGCTCGGACGGGTTCTCCGTCTTTTGCAATTTTAATTCTTGTTGGTATCGTTTCGTTTCGTCCATTGGGGATGGTACGGTCATGGTTTATTTTAGCTCGGAATTCAGGGTTTCCCACCGGGATGATTTCTGTTTTCTCGACGTTGAATTTTGCACCGGAGGCACTGCACCATTTTTGTAGGATTCCTTCCAGTGCTTGGAAGCTGTCATTTTTAGATAGGTAGACGGTCGTGTCGTCTGCGAATAGGGTGGTGATGATGCGTTCTATTTCATCATTTACTTTAAAGCCTTCTAGGTCGGAGTTGCGTAGCATGCAGGCTAGCGATTCTATGGCTAGGTTGAAGAGTAGGCAGGATAATGGGTCTCCTTGCCTGACTCCCCTAGTTACTTTGAAAGTGTTGCTTTTTACACCATTTATGATGATTGAGGTGTGTGCGTGTTCGTAGAGGCCCATGACTGAGTTTCGGAAGCGGTCCGGGATTTCGAAGGTTCGTAGAGTTTTGTCTAGGAAGTTGTGTGTGATTTTATCGTATGCTTTTTCCTGGTCTAGGAAAACGAGGAGGCCGTTTTCGTCCTCTGCTTCGCACCATCTAATCATTAGCTTTATCAGTTCGGTATGATCATCTATACGTCGGCCTTTCAGGAAGCCGGCCTGGTTTGGGTGTATGATTTTGAGGGCTACAGGTGCTAGCTTGATTGTGAGAGCTTTCGTAAAAGTCTTGTAGTTGGCGTTCAGTACGGTGATTGGACGGTAGTTAGCTATATCCGTTTTGTCTTTTTTCTTGTAGATAGGGCACATCCAGCCCTCTGCAAAGTTGCTTTCTGGGGCTACTCCGTATTCTTCTATGTCATTGAAGACGAGGAGGAGGATTTGGATAAGGTCGGGGGGGAGGTCTTCTTCATTTCCCCCCGCTGCGGTGGCTTTTTGGTAGTTTGTGGCTAGGGTCTTCCATAGTTCAGTTGGGATCCCGTCGAGGCCGGACGCTTTTCCGTTGGGCATGGATATGAGTGCTCCGTGGATTTCGTCGTAGTCTAGCTTTTTAGAGAGTTTTTCCTTATCCCCAGCGTCGGTTTTCCGGTCTATATTCGCTAGTACTTCCCTTAGTGCGGGTTCGGTAGTTTCACTGGGGTATAGGTCTTTGTTTTGTAGGTTTTCGTGGTAGGTGGCTGCAATTCTGATCATTTCGCGCGTGGTGGTCGCGAGAGGGCCGTCTGGGTTTTGGGGGTCTCGTAGGCCCCATAGCGTGTCTCGAGGTTTCCTTTCTTTGTTCGCTTGAATCCACGTCTTACCTATTGTCTCGTTCTCGAGGTGGTATTTCGTGTGGATCGCTAGTCTGAGGTGGTTGTGTCTTTTTGCTTCGTTCTGTTTAATTTCTTCTCCGATCTTTGTTGCCTTAGCTGCTTTGGACAGTTCGTTGAGGTTCGGGTCGTTTAAGGTGTGTGTAAGGTCGGTTCTTAGGTTTTCTATTTTTTGTTGAATTTTTGGTGTGGTTTCTCTGTTCGTTTTCTTTGCGAGGGCAAGTATTTCGGTTTTCAGGTCTTGGAAGGTTAGTTGGGGGTTGTTGTGTTGTGTTCTCTCAGTCGAGTTGTGGTTTATTTTCCTTAATGCGGTGTTACAGAGTTTGTCTACCCCTTCCATGAAATCCTTGTGGTCTAGTAGGTAGCTAGGTAGTTCCCATCTCCCTTTACCTATGAACGGGGCTTGGAGGTCGTAATATTTCATCGTTATCAGTTCGTGGTCCGTTTCGATTGGGTGGTCAGATCGGATTTCCCACTCGTTAGTCGTGCGTAGGAGGTCCTTATGGACGTAGATTCGGTCGATTCTCGATTTTGAGAGTTGGGTGTCTGCGTGTTCTCGTGCCGGGATTTGGTTCCAGGTGTAGGCTATCAAGTCTGGGTTGACGCTTCTCCATCCGTCTATCATTTGTAGGGCTCCTTTAAATTCTTGGAGGGCGTGGACTTGGCTGTCTCTATCTGGTCGGGTGGGTAGGCGATCTATCGGGTCTTCCACTAGGTTGAAGTCGCCGATGACGAAATGGGGTTTGGTTGTTTGGGGGGTTGTGGTGTAGAAGGTTTTTAGGGTGTTCCAGAAAGTTTCGTTTTGTTGCGCGTGGTTAGGGGCGTATACTGCTAGGAAGTTCAGGGTGGTGGTGTTGTTTCTCCAGGGGATTTCGATATGTAGAGCTCTGCCCGCTATTACTTCTTTACGGGTGACGTCTGTCGATTTGATTCGTACTACTCTTCTGTTTATTATTATAGCTACTCCCCTAGCGTTGGGGGAGAAGCGGTCCTGTGTGTTAATGATGATTAGTTTGTCGTCGAATTTTCTTTTGAAGGATTCGAGGTCGGTTTGTGTGAGGTGGGTTTCTTGCAAGGCTAGGATGCCTATCTTACGGTCTCGCATTAGTTGGTTTATGTGATTCCATTTGTTTTGTGTAGCGGAGGATCCCCCTCCACGCATGTTCAGTGACGCAATTTTGATGTTGGCCCGGGTTGAGAGTTTTTTCGGGTTTGTTTCATAACTTGGGTTATGGTTTTGTCTGCTTCGATGGGGGTTCTGGGGGACGGTGAAGTAGTCCGTAATTTGCCTTTGGTTTTGGGGGGTTTGGGTTGGTTGGGTAAGGCCTATGTCTCTGGGAGTTGGGCCCGCCTGCGCACTTGGAGGTTGTGTTGCTTGTGCGGGGGGGGTGCTACCTGGGTTCACTCTGGGACCGTCATCAGGGGGGTGGCCGGTAGCGATACCGAAACCCTCTTCTGGTCCAGAGAGTAGTGGGAGTCGATAAGGCTCGCAGATCATGTTTCTTTTTATTCGATTACAAGGATTAATGAGCCTACTACGGTACCGACTTCTCAGAGATGGTGTACTGCCATGCGACGGACTGTTAATAGCCTGATGCTTTCGGAGAAGCCAGTGAGCTCTGTAGTAAATTAATCATTGGTTAGCATGAATACTCGTTTCACTGAAAAGCATAGTGGCGTGTACGCACGCAGACCTCTTCGAGTAAGGCACTTAGCGACTCCTTGAAGTTTCCTTCTCGAATTAGCTTCATGTCGTCGCGTTTGTGAGTAAGACTCCCGACTAGTCCTCTCTCTGAGACCTTCGTGCAGTGGTTAGCTACTCTATCAGCCAGCCTATGGAGCGTGAGTTAGTACTAGTATGAACAGTGAACGCCCCTGAGATAGTCGTAAAAGTTCGGCCTCACCGAATGGCGTCCTCTAAATAATGAACTCGGATTTCCAGTAGTCCTGAGCCTGCCCCCAGGAGAAGGTCGAAAGCCTGCGAAAGCTTCTCCAATCTGGAGATACAAGACTTGAACTCTTCCTGAAGCTCTTTGTCTCGAACTCCCTGTTGCTACAATCAGCCATGCTAGTTCAGACGCGACGAATTTTGCCTATCACTAACCTGTGTTGCTTTTGATATGCACTCTATTTGGCCCAGGAAGTCCTTGAGAAGGATCTTGGTGGCCATGGCTGTAGCTTGCAAGGTGGTATGCTGCATATTGACTAGGGAGAACGTAGCCATGGATCCCCAGCTCTATATAGGCGCACCGTTGGTGGTTGCCACAATGCTGCAATGGAGCTGGAACGAATGTATTGTAACCACAATGCATCGCACGGGTGCCACGAAATTCGTCCACAATCCGCCACACTGCTGTGGCCACACCAAACCGATAAGTGCTGTGTTGTCTGGCACTTAAAGGCTTGGTCTGACTAGATGCCTCACAATGTCAGCTAATGTCGATTCTGCAAATACCGCCGCATCCTATCGACCTACTCATGGCCCTCTGTCAATTCATTTTCCGGCTGAATGTACGTTATAGACTCAATGAATCGTAAGCAGATAGAAAGTTCTCGGTCTTCAAGTTCGCTTAGCTACGCTGTGGGACGGGCGTCCATTCATTCGTGTTGACATCTTCCTTCGTAGTGGTTTCTTCATTTGTGTGAGCGTTTTCATTGGCATCGGCGTTGAAAACGTACTGTATATCGCAAACCGGGATATTTGTGGTTGAAGCCCTTCGAGTTCAATCTGAGTATTTTGCGTGGAAGGAAATGTGGTAGGCACACGACTTTCATTATCTCACATCGTTGTCTAGCTTCTTTAAGCTCAGCAGATATTTTGTATCAAGGTAGAGGATCAGAATTGGGCATAGAACGACTGGGAGTATCTCAAAGTCAAATGCCAGGGACGGACGCCGCACGAGTGCCTTACCGCCCCAGCGTGTGGGCAACACACAAATGGGGTGCTACCATTGTAAAGGCTCGTACTACCGTGCACTGCAACGACCTTCTACCAAAGTCAATCAATACCCTAACGCCGGCGAGAGCGCGAGGATCGGCAACTCCCGCCACCAACGTCCCGCCGGCGAACAGCGCGATCACGCAAATCGAGCTGCTTCCCAACCACGTCTATCACTTCCACAGGTAAATCCGCGACAACAAAGGTATGTGCCTGAACGTGTAGACACTGTGACACTGATGATAATGTTTCTATTGATCAGCTTTATGGCACCTCCTGGGAGCGGTACGCTGGCGTCAGAGACCGAGCTCGACGCATTATCCACTTCATCTCCAGCGTTAAACCCCAATACGACCGTAGAGTCATCGTCTCATCCACCAAATATGCCTACAGGAACCCAAGACAGTGCCGCAAAACCCACGTCCAGCGCGTTAAAACGAAAGATCACCGCGAATAACAAGTTGAAGACGCGTCAAAAGCGTGTCAAACGTGAGAGTGACGCGTCCATGTTGCAGACCGGGGGAGGAGAGACGTCTTTGGAGGTGAATAAGGCAGTAAAACGCGCTCAGACGCGTGGAAAGCTAGCCATGTTACCCTCGTTGCCGTTTGATGTCTTATTTGAGGTGTGTCACCCAACTTTACCTACTATTCATCCCTCACTCAGAAGAAGCCCCTTAGATTTTCGGACAATTATCTCCTACAGATATAATGCATCTCTCGCGAACGACCAAGACGTTCAGGCGCCACTTGTTGCACAAAAGTGCTATGTCACTCTGGAAGTCGGTC
Organism: Candolleomyces aberdarensis; assembly: GCA_004126415.1. Lineage (NCBI taxonomy): Eukaryota > Fungi > Basidiomycota > Agaricomycetes > Agaricales > Psathyrellaceae > Candolleomyces > Candolleomyces aberdarensis. The sequence goes on from SDEE01000623.1 coordinate 7,905, forward strand.
TGTGCGAACGCGGTATTGGACGGTGTGCCTGCGTGTCCGGAAGGCTTCTCTCTCCCGGCTTGGACAAACCTCTTATTTAGCCCTCATTGTCATGTAAGTATTTTTTCTATCACGTTTCTTTGATTCCTACTTGCTGACGACGTGAATCATTCCTAGAACTGCTTGGCTCCAAACATCCGAAGCGTTGAATGGATGCTCCGTGTCCGCCTATGCGTCAAGTGTTCAAAGAATTTGTGAGGATTCATGGTCCCACTCCCTAAGTATATCTCTGACCAGTGCCACAACAAGGCTAATCTCAATCAAAGAATTCAAATCGGAGGATAAGGTCGATAGAATCGTCAAACGTTGCATCCCTTTCGAGGAGCGAGAAAGGGGTCAGTTCTTGATGTTTGCTTATGTCGCGCCCTCGACCCTGAATTGTGCCTTCCTTCCTAGATCACGTTAAATACTGCTTGAAGTCCGACAGGGAAGCCTTCCTGAAGGAACTCCAGAGACAACCCGGAGATCGCAATGAATTCGTTCGGAGGAAACAAACAGAGATCAAAGCTCGGAAGGAGGCATGTTTCTTCACTCGTGTGATCTCTAGCGTCATTCTCATCGTATCTCTGATGCATCCAGCACGCGAAGATGTGTCAGGAATGGTTCTCGGCGCTCGTCGTTGCGCGAAATGAGCAATTGGATCAGATCAGAATCGATCGGTACAATTTGTGAGTCCGCCGATTTCGATTCTTGTGGTCATCTGTCGCTTACCGTTTTGTAGCATTCATGACCGTCTCGTGAAGATGGGCTATAAACTCGAATTCGAATTCCTCTGGGATCTCGACTCCGGTCGCAACGTCGTTCCTCCGCTCCCCGACCTGAAGCCGTTTCGATCCCACGCAGAGGTCAGGATTTCGAAACCTATTACTGAGCGCAGTACGTAGTCTCTCTCCTATCCACATTAGCTTCGCCTGATATTCGGTTAGCTTGGAACAGTCGTGTCAAGGATGTAATGGTCGAGTATATGGAAGACGCGAAGAAGCATCGACTCATCAACGGGCGTCGACTGCTCCTCCTCCGACGGAGCGCATCTGCTCTTCAAGCCTGGCTCTCCTGGCTCGCAGAGGAGGCCCAAATCGCCAAATACCCTCCAGGCACTCTCCTTCCTACCCCAGTCGACTTTGTACAGAGCCAATGTGTCCAACTTTCCATTCACCAAGATGATAACGCCGAGTTATTTCCTACGGACTTTGCCTCGGCCATCCAAAAATTCACTACAACACTCTGGGAAGCGACCGACTCGAGGTCGCCCTTGGATTCCTGGAGAGAAGCCCAGGAAGGCGTACTCTGGGATCTAATCTGTGACAACCCCGATGACATGGACACCATACCCGATATCAGCGAGTATTTCACGTCGCTCGAGACAGAGTATCGACTCCAATGGCTCCAACTCGCCGTCGTTACCTTCTCATGCAACACCCCCAACTCGGATGTGCACAGGTACCCGCAGATAGTCGACGACCCTTCGTGCGCAGCCCCTTCTGCCGAGACGATCCGAGCGAAGTGGAGGGCCCATGGTGTGACGACGCCCGGGCGCAAGAACGCTTCTAACGCTCGGGATCCCATGTGGTACCCCGAATTCTTCCACCACTCTTGTTGCAAACTCCAATGGACGTCGCCGGCCGACGAGAGTTTCAAGCATAACAACCTTTACGTTGTCCAGCGGCTCCAAATTAGCCCTATCTCGTGGATCCGGATGCAGGAGTTGAGTTTGCGGAAGACGTTGAGGTTTGATCATGCAGCTTCGAAGACGGTAAAGAATATCTTGGTTGCGTGTGGACTAAATTGGGAGAGGACGAAAGTGCAGGATTTGGATGAGATCGATCCGAGGGTTATTTGCTTGAAGTGTAGTTACGGGAATGTGATTGATGGGGAGAGAAGGTTCCCAGTGAGGACTTGGCGGAACGCTGTATGTACACTTGTCATCTCTTGCGTTTCTTTCTTTTTCCGACCGAATCGACGACTCACTTGTCTATCGATAGGTCAAACATTCCCTCGAGAAGCACTGGGGTTCTGCTGAAGTTCGCTGGCAACGTCTCTCAGATCAAGACGCCTCCAACGCACGAAAGAAAGAGAAATTTGAACGGCTTGAACGATGCGCTCGGACTGAAATAACTCCCGTCCCTCGTCCACTTCGATGTCTCCTCTGTCGAGACTCGCCTGACGAAGCTGGTCCGATGACCTGGGACGACATGTGCGATCACCTTGTAGGGTGAGTCGTCTTCTCCTTTCGAATTTCCCCCTGCTATACTCGCCTTCGAGGATTCCCATGCTGATTGCACGTTTTCTGTTTCATTGATACCTAGTGCGCATGGCAAGGAACCTTGGTCCCTTCACGAAGGCACAAATTGCACGACGCAAGTGTGGGATACGGCTCCGGTACAACCTCTGACGGTGACCATGGTCCCTCTAGAAGGCTATCCCTTGCCCCCGCTACCGGCGCCGAAACCTCAAAGAACCATTAGCGCTGCAGCTGCCTCGTTATTTTCGACTTTGGATGACGTCGATGATTCGGATTGAGCACCCGCTACTCATCTCAATGATTTTTGCTACAATTCTTGTTATCGTTCCAATTCAATTATACATACAGCTGCTACGGAAATCCCAGTCAGTAATACGGCCTTGGACGGAAAGTTATTGACATGAGTCGCGTTGCAATTTCCGTTCTCTCTATATTAACGCCAGCTCCGAGCTATCATGCTCTACAGTTGCAACGAGAATCATACGAAACAAAGACCTGCACCACCAACCGTACAAATTTGAATGGCCAAAATGTTTGACAAACTATTGCCACCATTCCAAACCGCCCGGTACCCAATAGTCACCAGCCACCATCCGGTCCTCGGGGAGCAAATTCTCCAGGCGCTTATCCGAAGTCAACTGAAACGGGATGGTACGTGGTTCGTTGTACCTGACGAGAAGTGAAAGCCCCTCCAAATCCACGCCTCTGTTCACCAACTCCTCCCGAATATCCATTCTTTGCGCGGTGTTGAACTTGACGACGACACGTTTGAGAGGTGAGGTGAAGTTGGTAAATTGCCGTCGCCCGGCGATAAAGTCCAACAACCCCTCCTCTGTACACTCGATCTCCGCCATGCGATAGGAAAAATGTTGGAGTTTGGGACAGTAGCTTTGGCTGGTCTCGTCCGCGTCCGGCTTGGGCGTAAGCCTCGCTAGAATGTGGTCGGTGATGAGCGCCGAGCGGGGTGCATCCATTTCGCCGCTCCAGTTGCCGTGCATCATCATCCCCGTATCCACCAACCTAAGAGTCTCGACGTTCGGCAGATGTTCGAGGCAATAAAGCAGCGCAGCCTCCGTAAGAGTCGAGTGCTCAAACGTAACTTCGGTGAGCATGTCACCGAAATTGCGCACCCAATCCACCAGCCCGCTGTTGTCCTCATTCTGCGGAATTCCAGGGTGACATAGGATGAAGAGGGTGCAGAGGGAAGGGAGGTTGAACGACGAAGCGAAACCTTGGGGAAGGAAAGAGCCTTGGATCGACATGGACTTCAAATATGGCAAGGTAATCTTCTCATCAAGCGGAGGTAGGGTTGAGCTTGCTGTACTGTTGTGAGGTTCGAAAGGAAAATCACCATACCGCGAGCCCGAGTCCAAAGTGATAAAACAACGGACTAGATTGTGGCAGGCTTTGAGAACGGCGAGAGCATGGGAGGGAGTCATTGAATAATGGTCCGTGCTATGGGCATCGATGTAGGGGCCGAGATACAGTTCCGTCAAGGCACCGAAGTTAACGGGTAACTGATCGCTTGGTGCCCAGAGCCTACTAATAGCCAGGGCTCGAAGACAGGGTGCTTTAAAGAGTCCAACGCGTGGCGTCAGTCCGTCCCACCGTGTTTCTTCCGAAAACGGCTGCGGGAGCACGAGAACCAGTTGAAGGTCCTCGAGTTGTGGAACATTGGCTGGGGCGGTTTCGAGCAGCTTGAGCAGCGGCGAATTCCACGAAGCGATTGCAAGGTCGAATGATGCCCGCTTCCACCGGTTTGCAACACTGAGAATGAGGTCCATCATAATGGGATTGATACAAGCTGGTTGGGGAAATTGCTCGCTAATTGAGGCGTCATAGAAATTGTCTTCGGGGTCGCGTCCAAAGTGCGTGTCTTCACATGACAAGGCGATGTCCAAGGGGCAATTGGCTGACCGAACGATCCAATTAAACGTCATGTCCTGAATCGCCTGAACCTTCTTGTCGTATTGTGCGAGTTCTGATTTGTGGACAACGCTGGCTGCTTCGGTGACTGTGAAACGACTGCGCATGGCGTAAGGGAGATCTGGAACGTATGGCATCGCAATGTGTACCCTGTTCCACAGAAGGGGTGATTCGAGTGCAACCTTGCGCCATTGCTGGCAGACATGGCTAATGACGACGGCGGGGTAACGTTTGGACAATGTCATGCTTCGGGATGGAGAATGTCGGCGTGGAAGACAAGCGAGGAAGATCAAAGAGAGAATATCGGTGGGTACGCGCTTTATGGGTGAGAGAAGGGCCAAGTGCTGCTCAATGACCTTGGTATGCAGTCGTCGACGGTCGTCAAGTTCCCGTATCTGCTTCTCGATGCCATCGACAAAGACTTGATGTGACTGGATGATCTTCTTTATTTCGTTGACTTCTGGATCTAAAGGGGTATAATTTGTATCGAGGTGGAGAGAGAAAGGCGAAGGGGTGTCCATCGAGGTACCAGAGTCGAACAAAGGACAGGCTGAGAGATTTGACTCGAGAGGCGTGCTGTTTAAGATGCACAGCTTTACATCTAATCAGTCATGAGATAAGATAAGATCAACGAAATCGTCGAGATCACAAAGTCGTAGCTACTTTTAGAAAACCAAGTTGCCCAACTGGGTGTCCCTACTTTCATATTTACATCAGTAGCCCCACGACTCTGGATCTCCTAGGCTCGAGCGGAGGAACGAGGCTGATATCTGTGTCGAGCGAGAGCAGGTCGCCACGCTCCCCATAACGAGTTTCATGGTCAAATCGCTTTTGGAATTACACAATGTCCATCGTGGTAATTCGGTAGTACCCCTCGACCTTCCGCAATACGCTTTTCCACAATTAACCAAAGTCATACTTCCTGAGGCGTGCCTCGGCTGCTGTCACCGGATGATATTAGAAATCCCGACGCCTCCTGCCACGAATTTGAACTACGTTCGTTTGACATTTCTACGTAGCGAGCCTTATATATTTTATAGCAGTCGTACTAAAAACAGCATCCAAGCTGACGATCTCTTTCATCGCCGCTGCTCCCAGCAAACTCCACCATGCCTCACTTCTGTGAAATTAATGATCTCTGCCACGGAGACATCGCACAGGTGAACGGAACTTTATACGGACAGTGCAGTCGGTCTCCATGGTAGATGTTTCAACAGGGTAGGATAGGTATTTCTCACCCCCTCCACCTCATTGTATTGTTGCTTCGACGGAAAGCTGCACCGGAGCCTCCGTGGAGTCGGGGAAGAGGCAGTGCAGCACTGAAATGGCGTGAGGAAACGTTATCTTGCCATCCATCAGCTTCTTCTCTTACTATCGAACTCCTTCATCGCTAGATCATGTCCCCGCAGGATCCCCCTCCTCAGCCCAGTCACAAGGTGCGCCCTGTCATATCATCAGCCCTAACAGTACGATCGAGCTTAAATCTCTTCATCAGGGTGGGCCCTTGCGCGGGCGCCCAGTCGCTCACTCGACAGTGTATACTCAACCCGATAGCCAGGCCCCCGTATACAACGGAACCATCTCTGGTGGAGTCAACGCCTACGAAAGGTCATTTTGCCTGCTATTGGGTATCAAGTGGAGAAGTTCACATCCATAATGGCAGCGGGGGCAACAAGCCACTCTCAGGTTCCCACAACCATTCCGGTGCTGAAATAGTAGCGGCGGGGAACAATGTACACCTGACCAAGAACTACTTTCTTCTCAAGAGCAAGAGCCGCAAGTTATCAGATGCCCTTCATGAAATACAGAATCTCTTCCGATCGCCTGAAAACCAACGCTCTCTTTACCACCAGTCTCGATCGGAGGATAACGCTGTGCCCAAACCAGTCCAATGTGTCATCGACCTTCCAGCTGTAGGGGAAAGCTCAGGGTCTCACGAAGATTTAATCAGCAACACGGAGAACGAGCGAGATATTGAATTCGGGGGTACGGGCTCTGGCCGCTCGTGTGACAACGGTACAGGCTACGATGTCGTGCGTATGATACACTCGCCCTACAGACCAGGACAAAGCTGACATGGGACCTTGGGCGCATCAGTCTTCCATGAGCGATCTAAATGTGGAGTCTCTTCGATCTCGAATAACGACTAACGCAGAAGTATACACTCGCCGCATGCTGTGCTGCAACGAGGGCTTGGCTTGTTGGCGTCCCAAGCCACCGCCAACGAAGACGGGCCAGACTAATGGTGACAGAGGGCTCGTTCCCGGTGACGTTGGAACATTCGATCTCACACATGGATTCAAGAAGTTATTCAACATTTGGGGTGAAGACTCTGATGACGAATGGGGTTGGAAGAATCCCGTGGCCAAAGCCATTACCGTCCACCGTGACCATTTGGAAGAGGGCCGCCCCATTGTTAGTGGAGTCTCTGCAACGGTTCTTAGAACAGACGATCGAAGGTGCGTCCTTTTGAAATTTTCTAAGTTCCTTGTCTAAGTACCAGATACGATATTTCTGCCGAAAAAATTCCATGTATGGTGAAGATGCGTAAAATCCTTCGAATTTCGGTGCAACGCGGAGGAAGGCGCCATCTTGTGTACGACGTCAGCCGATCTGGAAGAATTGGACAACGCCGCCGCTCTACAAGGTTTCCTGATCCAGAACGCTGGGGCGATCTATCGCCGTGCAAATACAATTCGATCGTTGGCGGACAAGCAATCGCTCTACATTGTATCTGCATGCATCAAGTCCAGTGATTGGAGTCTAGCAGCGTATCAAGAAGCCCCCCCCGGTGAAGTTCTGACACTCGTAAAGCGATTTCCGGAGTGCAGCAGCGCCAAAGAAGGAAAGATTTATGATTGGGTAGCTTGTGGGGCAGGGGAGGCCCGCGCTTGGCCGAATAAGTCGGAAGATGTGAATGAAAACAAAGACCACACTCTCTTCCTTCGGGGATTTACGCTTGCGTTCTCGCCCCAGTTTCGTGCTCGGATGGACGGCCCTATCAATCACGGTGGTGTCGGCCCCGAGTCGGAGGACTACAATGGGGAAAACCATGATATAGGAAGAGGTTTCAATGGGATTAGCCAAGGTCCATCAGGAGGTAGACAATCCGGATCGGGCGCGTCCGGATTTACCTCCCCAGCAAACTCTTCATTCCTGGGAAATGGAAGCTCACAATTGTCGAATGACATAGAGGTCAACAATTTCCCTCGTGTCCTGCATTCAGTATGTTGTCTCAAAAGAATATCTCTTGAACGGTGTTCAAACAAAGTATAGGTTCCCTTCTATCCGTGTGAAATAATCACGGACCTGCTATTGGAGATGGTACGTTGTCCGCAGGAAATACATGTATGCCAAGTCCTTTTTTGGCTGAGATCTAATTATCACCACTAGACAGGTGCGGACTGTGCGTTGTCACACGACAATGACTGGAGTAGTACCCCCGAGGCACAATTCTGGAACGGTAAGTACTTTCTTGTTGCTGAGTTGTCGGGAATGCGTTGATTAAACATCAATATGTAGATGAAGCCTCGCTTGACATCATTGTCTCCAAAACAATCTCAGTTTTCGACGGTGAGTGTTCCCACACATTTCTCTCTCGGTCTGATTGAACAAGCGGAGGGCTAATCAAACGTCTTCATTAGGGGTAGTTCATCTACTACCTAGAGATGAGCGTCAGCCTGAGACTTTCAAAAGTTGCACTGGCTACCAACCCACCGATCATGTAATACGCAACTTGCCGGGGAGCCTTGGAGAAGGCACCCATGAGACTATCTCTATGGACGCGGCCTTGCGCACACGTGCAAGCGACTTCAACACCCGCTCCGAAGGCAGACAGAATCACAAGAGTGTCAGTACCAATGATTGCATGGACAGGAGGGGCCACGTTTCTATACCGAGCCAAAAGGGGGCGAATACCGATAGTGAGAGTCCTTGCATCCACCGTGTTGATGGTGGCTCACCAATGCTCTTTTTATGCACGAACGAACTCAAGCTAATCACGATCGCTCGGATGGACTCATTCGAAAGGTCCGCCAACATAAAGCTGATAGCCAAATTGTGAGCCTGACATTCGCTTGTCGATGTAGTCTTCCAAGCCCTTGCTGACTCCCCATCCTTCACTGTTCACTACCTAGCCCATTACTATCCCCGGACTGAGTTTCGTGCCCGGGGTCTCTTGCGGAGACAGGGAGTTGATGAGGAAGGCGAAAGAGCTGGAGGAGATAGTCCGCTACACCGGCAACGCGCTCAACATCATGTTGACGGTGCTTAAGGAGGCATCGGCTGGTGTACCAATCCTTAGGCCCGTAGCAGGGAGCGTGCTTGCTATCCTTGAGAATGTACAGGTGAGCATCCGATCCTACCCTTACACATCCTGGTCGATCGATCCTCGTGCCTCACCCCAACTGCGCTCCGGGACTGACGATCATTTGTAGCTTATGGACAGACACAAGAATCTCATCGCGCAAATCCTAGTTGAGATCATCGAGACTACCTTCGTCGTCGCTATCGCACTGAGTTCGAATGAGACCGACGCACCGGTCACTGATTCAAAGCTAGCGGCCTGCGTTGATGAATTACTGGAGTGAGTCCGTCATCTACTGTCTCTGGAATGCACGCCGTCGAACACTGGCCACTACTATCTGCGCAATCTTGTTCTCTCACAGGACTCTTGAAGATATCACAACCCAGTTAGTGAAACGTCTAGAGCAGAAGAGCAGCAACTTCTCCCGCTTCACTCGGGCCAAAGGATACAAGAACGAGATCAACGGCCTGCGCGAAAAGCTCCATTTGCGGCGCGAGGCCCTTCACCTCTTCATTTCTGCCTATACCTACCGCGGTACCGTTTGTCGATTACCGGTCGGGTCAGCAGAATTGCAAAAACACGCCGAGGTACTGGCTCAGTCGAAGTGCGATGAGTGGCAGCAGCTGCAGCAACAGTACCTGAACGGCGCGTCAGCTGGCCCCGGCGCAGTCATGAACAGCCAAGTTGGTACCGTGACGGCGAAAAAGGCTACGAAAAATGCTGTTGGCACCATGGGAACGATCTATAACGGGGATGGCTGCACCGGCAACAACACCATCTACAATTTCGGCCCTCGTGGTGAGACCAGTACGTAAAATACTTCTCCCTCACGAGACGATGGATTTACTCAAAATTCATGATTATAGAGCACAATAACACTGTTGGATCGATTGGTAATTACAATGCTGGCGACGTGTATGGTGAGTGCACTTATCGCCCTTACTCGGCTTGTCTCCCAAATATCGACCACTAACCCATCGCTTTGCGCCACAGCAACGCTCAACCAAGGGTGCAACACAATGTACTTTGATCGCTCCCAATACTCGCAGGAGCCCATGAACGAGGAGCAGTGGGACCAACAGCAGCAGTGGCCGCCCCAAGGAATGAATTCACCCCCGACTCACGCCCCCCAATGCTCGCAGGAGCCCGCAACCCAGGCGCAGTGGCAGCAACAGCAGTGGCCGTCGTATGGAACGTCGTATGGAATGAACCCACCCCCGGCGCAGGCCCCATGGTCATGATATACGTCATCCTCCTCCGTCCGGTTCGTCGAATCTATTGATTCCTTGTACTGTTCAAGCGATGTAGTAGTATNCAAAGTCCAATATATCTGCTCTTTTGTATTTAATTTTGCATGCTTCGCTGGGAGACATCCATACTCCCCCGGGTAGCCTGAGGAACGGGGCGGGAGGGAGGAACGATATAAATTTCACTCCAGAGAAGCGGTAGAGCAAGTGCCAGCCGGCGCCACTGCTGACAAACTTGGCTGATTACCACAGCTGGATGTGCACCGGACATCTTGTCGAGGCGTAGATGGTGGAGGAAGGCAGGAAAGGAAGATGGAGGAGAGGACATCGGTATCCATTCTGCGTACTGGCGCGAGTAAGGAAGATTGCTCTTCAATGAATCGAACTTGCACCGCTCGGCACTCGATGAGCACCTCGATGGCCTTGTCCATCTCTTCAACAGCTGTAAGTCGTTCCCGTATCAGAGATCCAAGGTCGGTCACATCATGTAGAGAAGGGACATAGTTGGCGCTGAGCTGTTGTTGCAGGGATGAGCTCAAGTTTGACATTCTTGGCGCGGGGTCGAGAGGATATAGGAGGAAATTTGGGGTTGTGGGGCGATCAGTGTGTACCATCAGGGCCGACCTGCATGGCTTTTATCGAGTACTGCTGCAAGTTAACGAGATGTCTCTGTGGCATGTGGGCGAACGTGCAGAATCCCATTCGGAGTTTGACAAGCAGCGCCCAAAGTATGACGGCTGGGTCGGCAGGTGAATGTTATATTAGATGCGTACTAAATTCTCATACATCTGTAAGCAATTCTAATTCTTCTTCTCTAGACGGAGTCTCTTCTGATCAGCCACGAAATGCTGCTTCTTCTCCAGATCTACAGCCATGGTAAGCACACAATGAGAAATACGATCCAACGGGAGGGAAAGAACGCACCAAAAGCCCACATCGCAGCTCCAATCCGATTCGAAACAGTGAAGACCAAGCCAATGATTGGTAGTCCTTCGAGGAGCGCAGCGACGAAACCGAATGCTACATACAACGAACGAGGTGTCGTGCACGTTAGATAGAGATACAAATCCCACGGAGGGCAGACGTACATCTATAATCCCACTTCCGCTCTTCCATGAACACGGCGACTTGTTGCTTGTCCATTTTCTTAGCTTCGAAGTACTGCAATGTAGGGTCACCAGTAAATCAGGATGGAAGAATCATGGAGCAAGCGAGAGTACTTACGCGTCGATGAAGGTACCGAGACGTGCCGAGAGCCTTGAACCAAGCCGAAGCCAGCGTTCCGACCAAGGGGTACAACGATAACGGAGCCAATAGCACTGGAATCCAACCGTTGATTAGTAATGGTTTGACCGGGGGAGAAGTCTTTTACATACCTCGTTTGAACACGAATAGACCCAACCAACCTCCCATCGCTTTCTCCAAGAAACCTTCTTTGACATCAACCTGCGGTGGAACCTCCCATTCTTCGACGTATGGCTCCCAGAATTCGGGACCTTTGCCCCGAGACTCAACGGTGTGTTGCCATGCCCTGTCGCGCGCGATACGGATATTCTTCGAAAGGAAGAATCGGAGAATGAAGGTCACTTGTTGGGAGACGTAGAGGATAGCAGCATCTGCGAAGTCGTCGTGATATCGTCAGCATTTCGGTTGTATGAGGCGGTGAGGGTACACTAACATGTATGAAGGGGGAAAGGTATTGGCACGCCAAAGATATTATCGTTCGAGAGACCCGTAATGCGAGGGGAGCTGGAGATTGGGTGTCAGACACGGCGAACCAGGATCCAGTCCTCCGCACTCACTCACTTTCGGAGGAAGACTTGGATGAACTTTTCTTGCAGGCTGAACGTCAAAACGACCTGTCATCATGAATTCACCTCCCGGCCTCATAGCGAAACAATACTCACCCAAACCAAACCGACTATTGCACCCCGCCTAGCCCCGTGCTTGCATTTATCCCATGCTGGTTTGTATACACTCGTGTCGGTGAATAGACGGTAGATCCCTACTAAGATGTAAGAAGGCGGGAATTCCATGCGTAAAGACGCGCGGGTTAGGCTGTCTGGAACGTGTTTGAGATGTTCTGCCGGTCGTCCAGCACGACTATCGTCTTGGAAGAGGTCATTTTGCTTCTCGAAGCTCTCCAGGCTTGACATTTTGACCAATGGGTGCTTAATTTTATGGGTCAAAGAGATTCCAGAGGGAGGATAGCAGTAAGTGAACTTGGAGATGAACGAGGAGGACAAGAGTATCCACGTTCAAGCGGCAGTGCATTGAACGGACGTGAGAACAATACATCATATCAAGTGTGCCGGCGCTGACGGATCATTAATCATGCTCTGCCTCCGAATGGTCATTGGCCCCTATCCTCGGACTCCCAGCTGTGTCGTTGCCGTGTGCCGTGTGGGCTCATGAAGGTTGCGAACAAATCCCGATTCTTCCTTCGATCCACCACCATGTCCCCCACGTTTGACGCCAAAGCTCCTCTTACTGAAGAAAGTATCGTCAAAGCAGCTGAATTGGAAGTAGACGACATTGATGGGAAGAAGGTCAAGTTTGGAACATTGTTTGAGAGTGAGAAAGCGGTAGTCGTCTTCATACGTGTGTTCTCATCTTTCACCTCTAAATATCTCAAGAATGACCATCTCGTTCATGCATAGGACATTTTTTCTGCGGAGTGGGTTCCATTGCTCCTCATGATCATGAGAGCCTGACTGTGCACTGACTTCACGAATTGACTCTCTTCTCCCCAGCTTTGTCAAATTTACGTCGAGAACCTGGCTCGAGTACCTTCTGAACCTCTTTCTAAAGCCCAAACGAGGATCATCGTCATAGGTTGTGGCGAATATGAAGCTATCAAAGCGTATCACGGTGAGAAGCTTTGACCATGGCTCCTTACTCGCACAGTCACGCGAAACCTCCCTTCCCCTCCCTATTCAGATATCACTGGGTTCAAAGGTGCAATATACGCCGATCCCACGCGAGACCTCTACCATGCTCTTGGGATGACACTCGAAACACTGTCAACGGCCCCTTCAAACCAACCAAAGCCAGGTTACCTCGCCGGGGTGGGCATGGTATCGAATATCTTTACAAGTATCTGGGTGAGCCGCTGAAGATGCCAGTGACGACTGTTCTACTATCTTACAGCTACGAACTCTAGAAAGGGCCGATGAAAAACCCAGTTTTAATTGGAAAGCAAGGCAATATTTCTCAACTTGGTGGAGAGTTTATATTTGGACCTGGTACGGATACGGATTTCACCACTCTCCTTTTCTCAACTAACCCGACATACTGGTTTTTTTCAGGAAAGCAATGCCTCTTCGCTTCACGTATGAGGAACACGGAAGACCGTGGGTGCTAACATATCGTGGCTCCCTCTGTCTGGTACTCACATTTTGCTCCACTTCTAGACGTATCTGTCGAAGAGTTGATGCAGGTTGCGGGTGTCGAGTACAAGGAAGACTCCGGTAGTCATTGAATCCGCTCATGAGACAAAAGCCTTATTCTGGGAGTGTATCTTACGTGGAAGTGTTGCGTGTAGACTTATGGACTAATTGATGTATGCATGATTCGTGAAAGGTGGTCGAAGTTTGTCAGTCCCAATGTGACCGGAGACAAACATAGGATAACAGACGTTTACTGAATCCGTTGCACTCGAATCTCCCTTGCTCAGTTACCACGATCACCCCAGCCTAATGTCTTCTGCCACCCCTTTTTTCAAGCACCTCAACACCAACTATGTTCCGTCTGGCAAGGAAATAGGCCAGATACATGCTCTCGTCCAAGATCGGCAAAAGCTCGTGGATGCGCTCAACAAAGAAATCGATGTGCTCCTAAAACGTCGGGAAGAGCATGCAAGATTCGTGAAAGAGCATTCCGCTCTGTTATCGGCCGTTCGTCGAATACCCAACGAGATCCTTTCTCTTATATTCCTTGCGTCCCTACCCCGGAACACACCCACCCGAAGGCGGACAATCCTTGCCAAGCACCACCCGGCGGTCGTTGTCAGTCATGTTTGCCAGCGCTGGCGCCAGGTGTCGCTCACCACGGCCTTACTCTGGACTGTCATCGATATTGATGTACCCAAGTTCCCGGGTGCCCAGGAGTGTGACCTCGAGGGTGAAGTACATCGGTGGGAGGGGCAGTTACAAAGGATAGATGAGATGACCAGAACTTGGATTTCTCGGTCTGCCCATTGTTCCTTGGCTGTTTCGTTTTCAGGCGGCTTAATCATCCAACGTCCAGGACTAGTGAAGGAGAAAGTTGTATCTAGAGCGACTGAAAGGGTGGCTTCTCTCGCCGACGCTTTCTGCGACGTTTCCAACCGGTGGAAGACGGCCCACCTTTCACTCGAAGTCAAGAACATGGTATCAACCCCCTCCCAACTCATCCGGCTCGCGTTTGATTATCTTATCCTCCTCGAGAATCTCTCCATAAACGTCTCCGTCGCGTATTCCGACCCGTTCACGCAATCAGTGGAGTTCCGGTCGAATCTCGAAATTGTATCTGGCAGAGAGCTCGTCAAGGCGCCATACCTCCGCCGCCTAGCGGTAGTGCGTTCATTGGTCCCGTCTATGTCACTTCCCGTTGACTGGGCGGGACTGACAGAGCTATACTTTGCCGTTCAATCCGGGCAACCCGACAATGCCTTTCCCTTCACTGTACTTACTGCATGCCCAAATCTTACTCGCTGTTCCCTCGATTTTCCACCCATCGAAACCTACGCCAACTCTCTAGTACTTACCTACACTGGAACCTGACTCCAAATCCCTAACGGTGGAATAAACCTATCAAGGCTCCACACATTCGAAATTCGGGGCTCAGAGCCACCCCGTGTGTTTGCGTCACATCTCCACCTTCCTTCTCTCCGACAACTCACCCTCCTGTGCCATCCACATCAAACAAGGCGAGGAGACGAAGGCGGGTCCATCGAATTGGTCGAAAGTTTGGCGACGGCTTAACAGACGTCACGGTCCTCGACACCGGGGGCTTCACCGAATCCACGTTAATTCAGGCGCTTCAGCTTTTGCCTAACGTTGTCAGTCTCAGACTGGTTGAGGGCGCCCAACGTTATCTCCCCCCTTNCCCAGACTCCGANCCATCTTCGATTCAGTTTTGGACAAGCTCGTTCATCGAAATGGTCAAGAAGGCTGCCTGTGTCCCAAATTCGAAACATTTGGCTGCCAGACGACGACCCGGGTTGTGTTTTCCCAAGCAGCTCTGGTGCAAATCATTGCGTCCCGGGGAAGGGGTTCACACATCCAGCGTCGAAACCGACCAACGACTCCACTGAAAAGTGTCGTTACAACTTTTCTGACACGAAACCCTGCCAAGACCGTTCGTGGTGTGTTGAAGGAGATGATGGGTGTTGACTTGGAAGATATGACGTTGATCACTACGTACAAACCCGAAGCCGTCGATTTCGCTTCGTCACCTCAAGCTCAAATGGATGACTTATCCGATGGCTATGACTATGCATCAACTGTCGGACAGCATAGATGCACACTTGGTGGTTGGTTTTTGTAATTCCACAATCTTATGAAGTGTTTCGTCGATATTAGAACCGTCTATCTGCTGCTAGTCTCTCCGACTCCTCCTCTGCTTCCCATTCATAATCTTGCCACCCCTTTTATTCCCACCGCCAACGAAATTCTTTCTTGCCACATCGCTGCCAGAACCCGTCATGTTAGACACTGGGCTGTGCTTGTCCTTCGGGGAAGGCTTGCGGTGCGTGATGGCACTGTCGTCGGCGAACCGAGGAACTGCGTGAGCAGATCCCTGATGCGACTCCCGTCCTTCTTCCCTAGATTCCCTAGGCTCCGTTTCGATCTCTCCAAAAGCTACACTCGACGACCGGCCTGTGTAAGAGAGCCAGGGAGTCGGATTGCGGGCCACATTATATTAGGCAGGGCCGGTACGTCCGTCAGTCACAGCGGGTGGAGCGGTGTCAATGGATAGCGGGTTGGCCCAATCCAGGGCATTCTTCGAGTTAGTCAAGGAGCTCACGAGTGGAGAACTCTGATACAACGAGCAATTGAGCTTCTTACCCGTGGTACTCGCACCACCTTGCCAAGAGCTCCTCCAAGCCGTCTGAGAATACGGGGCTCTGCTATCAATTCGTCGGCATTCCCTTGTAATTGAAGCTCGTCGTCATAAGCCTGTGCGGGAGATACGGTGTCAGACAAAGCGACGAAGTAGAGATGGGAAAGCACGGGGACGGACCACAGCTTGAGAATGAAAGCCAGAGGAGAGGTCAACCACAGTGATTGCTGCGAGAGAAGCGCACCTCTAAGCTTTGAGAGCACGACGACCGGTGAGACAGGAGTATAATGAGAGAAACGAGCTGATGAACGATTAATTGCGGTCCCTCCGTCCTTTTTATACGCAACGAGACGCGGGCTTCAGTGGACCTTTCCAGCATGCGTGCATCGCCGATAGGTATACCCTTATTCACAGATAGAGGTGGCCGTAAAATCCCTCGCCACCGCCGATCGGCTCTATCACATCACGAGTAGCGCAAACAGTGCTGAAACGTCAATTACTAGCAGTGAAGATCACCGTCCGGTTACGAGAATCTTTGCGATCTCTTCCTCTCAAGGGCTCTCCCATTATGGGGCACGGGCGAGGCATCAGTGACCCTGACTGCGCCTCATGGATGCATTGCAACTGGCGACGAGCCACCTCACGGTCAACGACGGTAGGGGAACTGAAATGCAAAACAGAATAAATGTCCATCAACGCGTATACGTGTACTTAGTACTATACGAGTGGGTCTCCCACCGATACGATCCGGATCGCGTTATCACACTCTCGAGATCACAGCCCACCCAGCGACGCCTCCAACTCTGCCAACTCAGATTGCACCTTCTTGTACTTGGTCTCGAGTGCCTGTTTCGACAAGAACGAGGTATTCGGTTTAGCTGTGAGAAGTAGATACTACCAAGGAGCACCTACCTCGTATTTCTTCTCCCAATCCTCGGAGCTCTTCTGGGCGCCTTGCATACTTCTCGCAATATTCTCCGCTTCGATCGTCGTTCCTTGGAGCCTACGATGTGCCGTCAGCGATAGAGTTGTGAGGAAAAATATATGGTTAGCATTTGTATAGAGTGTGTCACAGAGAATGTATGAAAGAACCAACGAACGGAAGCACATCTTCAAATTCGAGCAAGAGAGAGTGGTGGTGATCAACCAATCAATTACTCACTTCTTGTTCAAATCGTCTGTAGCATGCCTCGCCTCCTCCAATTCCGCATCCAACTTATCTACCTTCGCCGTCAAAGAGTTGTTTTCTTGCTCCACTCTCGCAAAGTCGAGTTTGAGCTTTTTGAGCTCCGATTCCGCAGCCTCGGCGCGATCGAATGCTGCATCCCGTTCATTAGTGAGCTTCGACAATTTCTGCAGTCAAAGAAAAGTGTCATTCCGTTTGTTTGGAGTGCACCCATCGCAGATCAGTAGGTTGAGACGAGTGTCGAGATAACAAGAAAGAGATCAATCAGTGCTCCTGTTCGGGATTGTTGGAGGATAAAACGTACCGCTCGGATCGCATCCATCGCCGACATGATTAAAAAAAGGCTAGGTTTCTGGTACTCGTATAAATGATTGTGTGTTGTTTGAAGTGCGACTAGGGACGTTAATATCCAGAAGAGCGTGGTGGAAGGCAGGAAGCAAGTGCACAGCCCCCATCGACGGGGCCATCAGAGGTCACTACACAACAAAGGCAAATAACGCGTGCTTCGCGTCTGCTCACGTTCACTTTGGCTGGGCGCCTCTTCCCCTTTACGTGGCACCGTGAACGTTGACGTCGCCCAGTCTACGCTATACTCCCTCTGCGCTGAACCGGCGTTGTAATGGCTGACTCAAAATCGACCTGACAATCCCTCTACCACCGCCACTACGATTCGGCGTCCTCCGCAGCGGCTAGCTGGTAAATCTGATCTATTTTCCCGCTATGCGACATAACTATTTCCGATCTCCAGCTCAACAACACAAACAAGGGCGCCCTTCCACTGAATGGCGCGACGTATCCAAGTGGTGTGAAAGCTAAGCCGGTGCTGATGGGTCCAGGTGACACAAGGCCAAGGCGATGTCGAGACCGACGACGTCATCGAGCGCTTATTTATAAATAGCTGTGACTCGATTTTCAAGTCTGGTAAGTAAAAGGCATTCAAGGGAACCAGCACCGACATTGATCATGAAACACGCCCAATTGTGGTTCCCATAAAAGGTTCATGTGATCTAAATAAGGCGGTACGCGCAGTGCAAACTCAACTGCGGGTTTCCCTCTACCCAGCCTTTCCAATGGAAGCATTTCAAGGATGACGATCGAGGCTTACGGAGCAAAACAGCTATTCGCCTCAAGGCGTGCCTAGGCGCTCATCCCACGCATAGCTGTTTTCAGCTAAACTGAAAGCCGCGTTAAGTACACACATGGCACAGGGCAGAAGAAGTGAACTCGATCATGACGCCAAGTCGTCGCCATACCGTTTTGGTCGATGTAATTCCGTCCTTCTACTAATCAAGGGGTCCTGAGGAATGTGTGGCATGGTGGTGAGTAAAAAATGGGCAGTTACGCTACCGTGGCTTGGGAATAAGAGGCTCTGAGAATCCGTTTATGAGCGGTCGCCATGTGGTTTGTGGAGCCGTCGTACTAAACACGTTTATTCCGTCAGTCAAACCTTATCCAGCACAGCTTGTACCGCTTTGAGCTGCGTACCAAGCACTTGGAACCAAGTGGCGTTGCCTCCGGGACGTCGAGTTGGCGCGCAGGGAAAGAAGTAAGGCAATAGGGTACCGCGAGCGTGCAAGCGTGGTAGTTTGGGGACTACGCATGTTATCAGATGTTGATGCCTCCTCCTAGTTTGGTAGTGAGGGTACGAAATAACCACTTCAAGGGCATTCGCATTGTTGTTGACCCCCAATGACACGAATACAGTCTGCTACGGTGAGAGAGATCCCATCTATGTCTTTCTGCATATAAAATGACTCTGCAAATGCTGGCGTATCTTGTGCCTCTGGCTCCCCACCATTCGGGACATCCTCACTATTCTCATTGTGCTCCATCCTCTCCTGTCACTTTTCTTCCACCATCGACGCCTTTGCGCAGCCATTATGAACGTGTCTTTCAACGGCGCAAACGCCAAACTCGACAGAGTCAGCTTTACGGAGAATCACGGAAGCTACACGGACTCTCGAACGTATCACGAGCGGACCGACAATTCAACAACGAACATCAATGTTCTAAATCGCCACCAGTCGACTGAGGCTCATTCTCTCAAAGCCATTGAGGATGGAATTAGGTCTCGTAAGCGGGTTATAAGCCCCAAGCCTCACTGGTCTGCCCCTCCAGTGCTTGAACAACCGCACTACCCCCCCAGTGAGTAGTAAAACGAATTTTCTATGGATAAGAACTAACTGACTCCCATTGAAATGCAAAATCGTCGCCAAATTCAAACCAGTTGACTACAGCCGTTCTTCTTCACATAGCGGCATGCCTAGCCGTAAGCTCCCACTCACAGCCTCATCGTCTACTAGAAATTCGTATTCAAGGGTTTCATCAGGACAGGGGACGGCCACCAGCCAGTATGGCCAGCAGTACGATCCTAGATACCCTAGCTATCCACAATGTCAGTTGCCTGTCTGCAACCCTCCTGCCGTTGCTCTTCTGACCTTCTCGCTTAGACGTCCCTGGTCCACTCAGTGCGCCTCCTTCAGAGTACCGGGAGCAGCCCTACTCTCCCCAGTACCCACCGCATCACGCGTTCCAGCACCAAAGCTCGGATCCCTGGACGGCTGAGCATGCCCGGACTTCTCCGCCGTGTCATCGATCTCCCTCCCACGACACGATGTACACTGCTCCTAGTGCAAGGAGCAGCCAATCGGACGATGGGTGGTCACCTCGACATTCAATGGCGTCGAGCTGGGAGGCTCCTACTACTGGCGGTATTGCTGCCGATAAGATTAGTGATAAAAACCCATTCAAGCCCTACGTTGTTGGCTCCTCTTCTCCGGTTGCGAGCTAAGTGATTTGGTTCAAGCATCTCAATGCCTGCTGAGCAGCACTCCAATTAGCATTATTCTTTGATAAATACTCCCTTTGACTGTATAATATTTGGACGTCTTTGTGGCTGCTGAGCGACCAGAACCTTTTGTTCAAGTATGGCGTATCACTCACATTTGTACATTATTGACACGCACCGTCTCAATTCATAGTCGCCAGGAGCGCATTCCTTGCCTCTTCAAAGGTACTGAGGATTTAGCTGAGCTCAAAAACCTGGGTACAACGACGGATCCGGACGACTGATATCACGTGAGAGAGTGCATGCGACATTCTCCCATTCGAGAGTAATAAGGATGTTTAACGGATATGAACCGGCTCTCGAATCGCACACCGACTAAATTATTGCAGGACTATTAATATATGCCTCGCCAAAGGCCCAGGTCTCTGGGAGAGATGCGTTCTGGTCAGATGTTGAGGTTGCCGCCGTTCCAGTTGACAAGTACACCTCACGTCAAGCTCGGAACAGTGCGTGGTGCTTGTGACGCCCGCCGAACTCTTGGTCAACAACGTCATTGAGCATTCGATCAAAAATTAATAGACGCTCATATCTCGGGCACTTTTGAAGTGTGAAATAGTCGCCTTTCAGGACCATTGCACACAATTCGGTCACACGATATGTGTAGACGGCTTCAATGATAGATAGGAAATACCTTACAGTGACCGAACCTCCATTTATCCCATCGGCACCCAGTGAATGGGGTAGGACGGACCTTCACGTCGTCCCCAATTCAGGAATCAGGGCTCAGGTAGCCGACCAGGTTCACAACTTTCTGCGTCGGTTTGGCTGCGGGTAAGTCGGATATCAAAATCGAGCACCCTCCAAAGTGCTGCGAGATCGCACGGCAGATGGACTTGGAAGAGAGGAACACGATTCATGAGCCATGGTCAATTTAAAAACTAAGAGATGTTTTCATTCATTGTGTTCTAATTTCGCGCCAGATGGCCGGGCTCATGATGGTAGCTCATTCAGGAACTGAGGCTGAGTGACTCGCAAGTATAAGTCTCACAGTACGTCGAAACATCAATCAGCGTTTTGTTAGGGTGCATACTTGGAACCTTATCCGATACGTAAATAAACAGAAGCGCAGATGCATAAATTTGACTCGTCTTCGGGAACGTCTTTCAGAAGTTTAAGCTCATCCTGAGGTTTGCACAAGTCCTCGTTGTTCTTTCTGTTTTTTGATGCTCCGATCCTTGGTGTCAGTGCTATGAGATATTCAGCAACGGAGGGGTGTAGAACAAATGAGCGAGCACTCAGAAGTCTATGCATATAACTGATCCGAATCGAAAAGAGACGGTAGCGCCCTACCTGCCCTACGTTATGCTCTCAACTTTGACGTCAACTAACTCAAATGCCCGCTACTTTAGTAGCGGGTCTTTACAATACCCCCCCTCCCCCGCTTACTTAAGCCAAAATTCCCTTTCTAAGTAGCTTTCTCTCACACAACACTATATATGTCAAAACAGTCGCCAAACTTCCGCTTGGACCGCCTCGGGCATGAGTAGGCGCGTTCCAGGCTTCATTACACATGCATTGCTCCCTTGCGTTACC
>SDEE01000624.1:0-29268 GCA_004126415.1 Candolleomyces aberdarensis
ATGGACTTGATGGGACCAAGTTCCTCCAGGAGGGTGGTTTCGACGTCTCTAGCATTCGTGGGCTCCTGTATACGATGTGTTGTGTGCTTGTAGGGGGTCGAAGAATCCTGGTCGTTACAGAACCTTGCAACGGCAACTGCAGCTGCACTTTCAACAGGATCAACCAGTAGAGCATCTTCAACGATTGCCTCTTCTTCACTAGCATTTTCATCTATGCAATCTTGATATTCGCTGTGGTCTGCATGGTCGTTGACGTCGCTGCAGCTCAAATGATTCATGCCATCTTCAAGTGGCCTGGCATGCGTGGGCTGGGCTGCGTCTGTGAGGAGGAGAGCAGCTATTTCGGAAGGGTGGGTGGTAGACATCGGGTGAAAGAGCGAGATAATTTGCCAAGATGCACGAGCAAGCTATATAGCGTCCAGCACTGGGGAACTAATATGGACCACAACCCAGTTATCATTAAACTCCGATGCTTCGTTTCAACCGCATTCGGGTGATAATGGGTCCTTTCGGTAACCAGCTGTGTGAACCTCCCTCAATATTAAGACACTGAAACAGATTGGTTTCAATAATAAGCTATATACTTCTGAGTACTTTAACTGGTCGCTACTAGCATTGAGAAGACTAAATACCGGCACAGTACTGGTCGATAATTGAGGGGTCGCGGCACTTTCGGTGGCATTTGACTCTTTGATCCCCAAATGGGGAAGGCATATACGTATCTTTGTGAGAACGCGGTCACATGTGCATGTTTGTCATGCCTCTGCCTCTGGGTGGCAGACCTCAAGACATCTCTTCACGACCATCTTCCATTCAAGCATCTCCCTTGTACTCGCTTGCGACAAGTCAAAACGCCCTCCACACTATACCAACACACAATGACCTTCTCCGACGACTCTCTTTCATTCTCGACGCACCACACCGAGGAAAGGGAGGATGTTTTGAACAGGGTGCTCGCTCAGGAGCTCGGTGCAGACACCCCACTATCCAACAGCGACTGGGCCGGCTCTCTCTACGCGGAGTTGGTATCGGAAAGTGCGCTGGAGACCTATCTACAGAAGTCCGAAGTGTATGAAGGCAGAAGATGGATTAATATCCCCGAAGACCCCTCCCACCGATCTGAACTCAACGAGCCGCTTTGTAGGGTGATTAACTCTGTCGTCCAACACTTTGGGCCCCGGAAAAAGAAAGCATCTCGCGAGGCCGTCAGCGTAAGCGCCAATTCGTTCAAGTTCGAGCCTATCGGTTCCACCAAGCACTCCTCATCGCCCGATATCGTCGTGAAGGCCTCTGGCCCTTCGTTTTCACCCCCAAAAGGTGCCCGACTTGGGTTCTCGAACGTGGCAGCATGCATAGACACAAGGCTGGAAGAAGATGCAAACAATGTGTTGAACCATCTATCTGAGATGGCAATCTATGCAAAGTATGTTATCATCATGTTTGTCCCAAAACGTTACTTACCAGGTGGTCTACAGGCACATGTTCATTCACCAGCCAAACCGCCTTTTCGTCCGCTCTCTACTCGTTACGGAAAAACGAGCCCGCCTCTTCCATTTCGACCGTAGCGGTGCCCAGTACTCACACCTCTTCGACATCCACGACAAGCCCCACGCTTTTATTCGTCTCATCCTTGGCCTCTGCACCATCAACGAACGGCTCCTCGGTCTTGATGATACTATCCAATGGATCAAGGGGCCCGGTGGTAGGAGGTCCCGAGGCACCTTGAGAACGATTGGTCCTGACAATGCTATCGTGACTTACGACCTGGATATGGACCAAATTCCGTTCATCCGTACCAATCTTTGCGGTCGCGGAACTACCTGCTGGATCGTTAAGAATGCGAATGGCCAAAGGCTGGTTGTCAAGGATTACTGGGTGGTTGATAATCGACCTTCTGAAGTCG
The DNA here is from genome assembly GCA_004126415.1 of Candolleomyces aberdarensis. Taxonomy (NCBI): domain Eukaryota; kingdom Fungi; phylum Basidiomycota; class Agaricomycetes; order Agaricales; family Psathyrellaceae; genus Candolleomyces; species Candolleomyces aberdarensis. Next base: position 1,904 of record SDEE01000624.1, read on the forward strand.
GGCTACTCGGTGAGGTGAAGGGATTGCGAGGTGTTTGCCAGATGGTGTCTTTCGAGGACAATCGGGCTCGGACGAAAGACTTCCGGGGTGATACCACAGCTTTCAAGAGCGATGCGTTCCAAAACCGCACGAGCGTGCGCATTGTTATGAAGGCCTACTCGTCATCTATCGAAAACTTCCGCTCTGTTGAGCAGGTTCTTGCCGCTCTTCGTGACGCAATTGCAGGTAAGTTGCAGTCTTGATATTGTGATCTTTCAGATTCTTACTTCAGTCCAGCGCATAAAACATTACTATCTCGGAATATCATCCACCGTGACATATCACCCAACAACATTCTCCTCAGCACGTACGGCGCAGACAAGGGTGATCGAGGCGTCTTGATCGACCTTGACATTGCTCTTAAATCGAAAGGGCCGGTCTCTGAGACCCCTGTCGACTGTAGAATGGTAGGTTCGATCAAATGTGTTGAATTCCTTTCTGAGGCTCAATTTGCCGATCTACAGGGCACGCGCATGTTCCAATCAATCATGGTCCTCAAGAGCTGCCAGCTGACTCCGGATTATCTGCCGGAACACGACTACCTCGACGATCTTGAATCCTTTTTCTGGCTCTTCACTTACATTCTCCTCACTTACACGCCGAACGGTCACCGAATGCCTTCCGATGATTACCGAGAACGCTTGATGTCGTCTTGGAGCCATCACGACCCAACCTCAGCACTTCTCTCAAAATGGGCATTCCTCAACTCTCCAAGCGCGATCCGTGAGAGCCAGGAAGCCATGCATCCTAGTTGGCGCTCAGCCTGCAGTACCTTGTTCCTTGAATTCCGGGAATTTGCTCATGAGGTCAGCTACGAGAAAGAGAGGTTGATATACGAGGGGCAGGAAGTACTTGGTACTGCCGCTCCAGACCGATTCTCATCACTTCGTTCCAACGTCGACGAACACTACAGGCGGGTCATAAGAATGTTTGACGCCGCGTTGCAGAACGTGCCTGAAGTACGCGTCGACGAATCGGTGCCAGGACCTCCACCGCTCAACTCCTCCACTTCTCAATTCTCGAGCTCCGACATCGTTGCACTTGAGTTAGTTTCGGGGGTAACATCAGCTACTTCCCTACAGTCAATAACACCTCCCGAGCGAAGTGTCTCCCTTCCTTGTCGCAGCTCCAAACGCCGCTTTGACGAGGCCGCACTGGAGAATCTACCCACGGAGTCAAAGAGGAGGTGTCCACCCAGTCGAAGAGCAGTCCGTGGGATTCTGAGTTCGGTTTATGAATACTGTCTTGGTTGGTTTTGATCCCAATGGACCCTGGTTTCTTTTGGCTTTTTGTACAGTATCGTCCTATACTTACTCAGTAATTTCCCTTGTTGTGCAGAGTCCGAATTCTATGCTCCTAGCCGGCAATTTGAATCCAATAGAGACCTGGGGATTATAAAGACCCTGGAGCAAGTGTAGCAAACAATTTGAACCTCGAAATCAGAAACAGAGACCATAGCTGTGCGGGTGTGCACGTGCGATCTATGCGAAGCAGAAAGATTGCGACCCCGCCACCTCGAGCGCCCATCCTCCATCGAACTTTATTGCTTTAGGCACAAGGTCGCGCGCGCGCGCCGCGGCCAAACTTCCGGGGTGAATCTTCCGACCCCCATATCTCAGCGACGGCTGCACGTAAAGACATAATTTGAGATGCGTTAGAAACGTATCAACGAGGAGATGTGCGCCCCAGTGAAAAATCTATTATAAAATCGCTGTAATTCATACGGAACTAGAGATAGGGCAGTTTACCAATGATGTACCTATCTACTGCGTAGGGTCAGCTATTTTCGTGTTTTGAGCCGATATTCGAGTACAATAGGGTGTATGAATGTGCGCCCCAAAAAAAGAATCGAAGAAATCGACCAAGAATTGGTCGAAAAACGGGCACGAAGTGGGGGCCCATTTGCTATTGCCGATTTGGGCAGCTTATGTGAGTGGGGTATCGCTCGCTCTCGCGCTGGTCTTTCTGCTCTCGTCACCTATTCACGACATCCAGCTCATTCCCAAATCTGTCGGAATGGCTCAGGGTATGTGAGGTCCTTGCCATGGTGGTTGGAGGTTGAGAAGGAGCACTGATCAAGTCGGACTGATGTCACCGATAACCAGATCAGTTCTGCCAACGAACACCACTTCATGCCTGTTTCTCGACCAATTCTTGGTCGATTTCTTCAATTTTGTTTTGGGGGGCGCACATTCACACACCCTATTGTACTCGAATATCGGCTCAAAACACGAAAATAGCTGACCCTACGCAGTAGATAGGTACATCATTGGTAAACTACCCTATCTCTAGTTCCGTATGAATTACAGCGATTTTATAATAGATTTTCACTGGGGCGCACATCTCCTCGTTGATACGTTTCTAACGCATCTCAAATTATGTCTTTACGTGCAGCCGTCGCTGAGATATGGGGGTCGGAAGATTCACCCCGGAAGTTTGGCCGCGGCGCGCGCGCGCGACCTTGTGCCTAACATCATGCAAACAGCAATAATTAACCCTCGTTTAAACCACGATCAAACGTCGTCATAACATGAAAAGCACTATGGAGTTACATCAAAAGCTTGCCGCGACGTTATATGAACGAGTTGGAACGGGAAACTCGAAGTCGACGGTTGATACCTATACCACTACCTGAGCCTCGGTACGTCCCAGTCAACCCAATCTTTCTCGTCGTACTTGAAATCTCCTCCAGTGTAGAAGACGGTGGTGTTCACGTCTTCCTTATCCTTCAGGAACCTATCGATGAACGCATTCACGTACGGCTTGGATACTTCAGGAAGCTGGCAATGGTTATGGCCTGGAGGCTGTGACAAGCCAATATGGTCGGCAACACCCAACGCCCTCCAAACAGTCCTCGCAGCCCGTTGGCAACCGTACACACTCTCTGGTCCTAACCAATCGATGCCGCCATTGTCCTCAACCAAAACCGCCCGGGGAGCAATCAACGCTGTCAGGAGGTGTTGATCGAAAGGAAGTACGCCAACCTGGCCGGTATACGAGTTGAAGGCGGGTCCTAGCCATACGTTTTCTTGCACAATCTGGCTGGCCGTCTGGGTGTTATTTCCGCGCGTCTTGAGATCGTCCGAAATACGCCAACACGCTGCTCCACCAGCACCACTCTCTTGCGGAATAGTGAGTCGGATACGAGGCTCGAAAGCCCCAATGACCATAGCACCTTTCCCATTCCTCGAACAACCGGTCACAGCCAGACGCTTGGTGTTGATTTTCGCCGAAGGAACTTTCTCGAGAGCGTCAATGAGTCTACCGACGCCCCATGTCCAGGCAATGAGTGCTCCAGCCGAATGGTCCTTGCCGTAGAGATCGTAGAAGAGGCCGGTCCCGCGGGAGATGCCACCCACTTGGCTGGCTATGAGGTCGTTGTTGACCGAGATAACAGCGACGCCGGGTGGAGTAGGGATATTAAGGCCTGCGAGGGAGATGATAGCGGGGAAAGGACCGTCGTCTTCTGCTTCAGCTGGCAAGCGAATCTGGACGGGGTATGTGATGCTCTTCTCGCCCTCTGTGACCGTGACATTGAAGACGCCGTTTTCCAATAGTTCACCCGCAACAGAGGTCGGGGGCTTGCTAGGGAGGTAGCCGACTTGGAAGCGTTGGATAAGCTCAGCGAGCTCAGCACGGCGGCACGCCCAGTCGGCTTTGGTACGGACGGGCCGCTTGTTGAAGAAGGTGAATGGGTCCGTGAGCTTGGAGAGGATGAGTTTGTCGGGAAGGGTGGGGCACCGATCTGCACCTGCATCCGGCTGGCTCAATGTGACGCCAGCGACTGCAAGGAAGGCAAACAGACAGAAGATTGAGACCATTGGTGTTGGGGGAGCGATAGTACTAAGAGGGTTCGATCCTGGCCTTTCTACTCACAAGTGATGAGGGTTTATATAGACTGTCCGTCGCTGGATCTGTGCTTGAACCTCGGGAGTCATTTGGGAGGAAGAAGACATTAGTTCTAGGCACCAAACGTTTAGTGCTCTCACCCAATCCCAGGGATGAAATGGACCGGGTGGGGAGTAACGTAATGACAATGTTCTACTGCGGCATCCGGAAGCCGATTATATCAGCTGATTAGATGGTAAGCAAATACTTCGAAGGTGAAGAAAGCTCTGGTCGATTGCTGTCGGACAAATTCTACAGCGCTGGGATTGAATCTTGATCAATCGGACTGACGAGAATACCTCGAGCATTCAAAAAAGCGGATGATTTCTGGGTAAACATGGTCAGAGATGGTCTCGAGAACGAGCTTCTTGACTAGATAGTACATGCCAATCCCTCATCTTTCCATGACCCAGGCTTCCGAGGCAGCTTAGAGGTCACATCCAGCAATGAGAGATCAAGCATCGGCCTCCACGGTCACCACGCTCGTCCCTGACTGGGAATCCCAACATTTATTGGGAGATAGATGGGAATAGATTCCAAGTGAGGAATCGCTACGCATGGAGACCACTTGATTGATTTGGTTGTGTGCTACAATTGGTCCTGCGGTTGAATCCGGTTGGAATTTGAAAGCGCGTTGTTGGCCCTCACCAGGGGTGTACTGGAAGGCTGCGAGCACCAGAGCTGTAAAAAATTAGAACATAGATCCAAGGATTCTCCTATGAAGTCCAATGAAGGTCATGATGCGTTTAGGCGTATATGCTTACGCCGGAGTCAGTACCTGCCACCAGTGACGGCGGCCGCAATGCCCGCCACAAAGGTCCGACCTCGGTTCGCCGATGATCCTGGCGACTGCCATACTTGGTTCCGAAGCTCCGACGAGTCATGCCAGGTGTGCGAAAGCACTTGATTATCGACCCTGCAACCGATCTTTCTCTCGAAACCACGTCATCTTAGCCCTCAAGCGACTTCAATGAACTCAAATAGGAGACAGTTCAGGACCAACCTTCCGGCAGAGGCAAGTAGCACCTTCGTGTAGACTCGTGCGAGTATTTTATTGACAGCCTAACCTTGGGCCGTTAGGTTGTAGCCGGAACGGAGTCAGGGCGTCTGGAATCTGTTCGAGAGCTCCACCGCCTTCTGGAAGCAGGAAATTGCACAATCGACGTCGCCAAAGCGGTTCTGGACAACCTGAAATCCGAGTTGGTTCCGGATGCGAGCATTGGAATTGCACAGCGCCAGACCCTCGATTATGAGGAGGCCATGTTGAAAAGTTTCCTCTGCGTTAACATGCTCCTGACGGTCCTGAAAGCATGCGATCGATCCCCTGGTTTGCGCAAAAACATTGTTAGCCAGTTGGTCAATCGCGTTGACGGGATTTGCTCGTGGATGAGCGTGCTGTTGAACACATCCACGTTGAAGAATATGATCTCCCCTTTTTCGCTCGAGCAGGAAAGGGAGACGTACTCTTGGCACGCGGAGCTCATTCTCAGCATTGCCAACATCGATTATCGCCTCCAGCAGTCTCTAATGTCCTCTCCGGCGTTATTCCACCTGTTCTCGCGACTGTGGACAAGTAGGGACGTAAAGAATCAGCTACTATGGTTCCCCGAGAGCCTCAATGACTGTCCCGTCGTCCGGATACTTCTCAAGATTATCGCGGTCAACGGTCACAAAGGTGCCTTCTACCAACACCTTTCTGACTCGCACCAGCAGCTCTCACAAGACCTAGTCGACGGCATCGCTCGAAGGATTCGGCTGATCTCCAGCAAGAACCTACCTTTCACCAGGGCCTATCAGGCTTTTGACGACCTCATCTTTATCACACAACGACTTTTCGCCAACGAGTTTCTGCGTGGCACCCTGCTAAGGGCTCGATGTCTATCGCTAATGTCGTCAAATTTGAAAACGATGCTCTCACTTTCGCCGTCCTCTGGAAAATCGTTGCCGAGACCGCCTTTCCGGCCCTTGGCTGCGATATATGAATGCCTCCGCCGAACAAATGCATGGAGCATCAAAAACTGGCGTGACCTGGTCGCTGAGGACTTCCTCGCCTCAATTGTGCAGATTTTGCCACTTCTCGACGGAAATGACGATCACATGAGCACAGGAAGGGTTTTACTTAGGGAGCTCAGGATGTACACCCTCTATCCTTCGGTTCTCGCTTCACATCCCCTCCTTACTGGATGTCAAACCCCCATAATCAAGGATCCAAAAGCCAGTGACATTTGGTCATCCTTCAAGAGGTCCTTGGATGAGCGAGTGTACGTATACAAGCATATGTGGAATCGAGATATTCTCGAGATTTGTGACAACCTCTCGGTTCGTAAAGACTTTCTTTCGTTCACTAATATTGGATATTGACTCACGTACGAATCCAGTGCAACCGTTCAAGTTGGCATGAAGGTTCATCATCAAAGCAATGTTCGCGTTGTTTCACGGTCATGTACTGTTCAAAACACTGTCAGAGAGAAGACTGGAATAATCGGCATCGGAAAGAGTGTGCTGCTGCTCGAGGGGATTATTTCCGTATGTCACTTCCAAGTCTCTCACATGTGCAGAGTATAGAACAATGACGATACTCCATCAGGCTCAAAGGAGTCGGGGATGTTCTATTCCCACCAGAGTAGATCGTTCCATCTTACCTTCCTCGAGTTCACCTATAACGCACACCTAGAGGCGATGAAAGCCCAAGCCACTGGCCAATGCCCCGATCTTGAGTTCCACCGACTCATCTCCATCCTGGATTATGCTTTCCCAGATTTTCAGCTTCGGTACTTCGCGCGACCATCCTTCGGCTGGGACCGTGACGAATGGGAACTGACCTTCTCGCAGACGTACCTACAACCGAGGTATCAGAGTCTGGCCGCCGATTTTCAGTCAGACTGTTCCGAAAAACCTGGTTCGACGGGTCTTGTCGAAGCGTGGTTCTCCCTTGGAGAGGGAAGAAAAGCGGTCTTGACCGTGAAAATGCAACGGAATGAGCGCACAAGTGGTCGCTATGAAGCCGTCTACAGTGTTGTCAGATACGCGTAAGTGGTTTCCCTCTTGTCCGATTGTAGTCCGATTATAGCTGAGATGGTGCCCACAGATCAGGCTCCCGGATCCCAGGTGTATATACTATACCCGGACAAATTTAGCGTTATCTTATCACAATCTTCCTATGAATCCCCATCCTTTGAATCCTCACAAACCCGGGCACTGTCGCGCATTATGCCACGCTCCGCCAAACGTCACGTCATATGACTTGATGACAAACCGCGTCACGTCACGCTCGCAATTTCCAGCCTCGACGCGTCGCCCTTCTCTTCCTCCTACCCTCATCACCTCTGCCCAGGCTCTGCTAGGAATCGATATTTCTTGATTATTTGCCATGGAAGGCAATCCTCTCAGCCTCTTTGAGATTCGTCGCAACTACCAGAACCCACCAGCGGGCAAAGGCCAGGGCTATGTCCGGCCGAGCGGACTCGCGACGGTGGCCAAGCGGGGGCCTGGAACGACGGCGTCCACGGCCTCAAGGAGCAACCCGCCTTTGGGCATTTCGACTCAGGATGCTGACGATCGAAAGCCGCTGTTCAATTTGCTATACACGTCTCAGGATAAGCCAAGGCAACAGCCTGTGGCGGCGCTGGTTCCAGCAGGGCAGCGAGGCTTGTTTAATAAGAGAGGAGGAAATGGAGATGGTACAGACCATGGTATGACGTGAACTCTCGACTCTTGAAGGTGATGTGATGAGATCTTGCTTCAGGTGGGCGTCGTAAAGATACTCCGGAGATTGAGTTTCCCAAATCGCGGAGCACTTCACGCCCACCCGCCGGAGAGGTCACCGGTCTGTCAGACCACACATCCGCTCTATCTACGGCAGAATCTCCCCCAACCTACGTCAGCGATGATGAGGATATGCTTGTTAGACAAGTAAGTGTGATCGTTAACGCTCTTCGGCCAACTTTGGTTGCTCAATCCCTCGTTCAGCTTGCAGAGCATCGCAGTAAGAAAAAGGAGTGGAAGGTTCAAATCGAGAGACTCGGACGAGCGCATGAGGTAGCCCTCAAAGAGCGCGATCTCGCCCAGAACGAGTTGAGCGCTGCTCGTTCCGAACTCTCGAACACTGCTGCTGTCATCGCCGATCTGCGGGCCAATAATGCTACTGCAGAGCGACGGTACTTCGATCATTGCGAGAAATTGGCGGATTCGCAAAGCGCACTAGCTTCTGCGAACTCCAGGATCGACCTGCTTACCACTCAGGTCGCAGAAAAAACCGATGAAAATCGGCGGATCCGAGAGGAGACTCGACAGTTAGCATCCCGGGTTCAAGACCTGCGTACGAGGTGAGAGCTGCGCCGTATCCCAGCTCATTCGTTGCTCATATGACTTGCAGCATGGAGGAGCAGCATGCCGAATTTCATGCTCTCCAAGGTGGTCATAAAACTATGACCGCGAATGTCGAGGACCTCAAGTCGAACGTTTCTGGTCTACGATCTGCTGCCTCTCAGGCCTTAGAAGGTGTGCTCCTTGTTTTCGAGACCGCTTTGAAGGCTGAAATTCCCGCCGTAGCGAGCAACGCGATGTTCAAATCGGACGCTTGGCTACCGACTTTGCGAGAGTCGCGAACTGTCATCAGCGAACTGCAAGGCCAGCTGGAATCATGTACGTTCCCCGCGTCTCACAATTGCCGAAAGCTAACCTTTTTCTGCAGCTAAAGAAGTCGTCACGATCCTTCGTGATAAACTGCACCATTTGGCTTCAGTCGTGGCTGATTATAAGCTTCGAATCGAGGAGTTAGAAATTGAGAAGAAAGCTTCGTTCGCAAAGATTCACAAGGACTACGAAGAATTAAAGACTCATTACGAGCATTCCGCCTCGTTGGAGAAGAAAGTGGAGGACCTGACTGAGCGGCTCGTTGCCCGCGAGATAGAAACGTTCGATTATCTTGCAACGAGTGTCAGTCTCGAGGAACGATTGGAGGCTGCTAAATCCGAGTAAGTCAAACATACGAATACTTCAACGACTTTACATTAACCTGACCTGGTCGAGCACAGGATTTCAAGGCTGACGTCAATTATCTCCGAGCAAGAATCTGAACTTCCCGCACTAAGGAAGGCGAAGGAAGGGTGAGCCCTTCTGGTCACTCGACGAATTCTATTGCTCACATGTTATCCAGGCACCTCGAAAGCCTATTGGCGGCGCAAGAGGTGACGAACACGAAGGATAAGGAGGTCGTAGCGGTCCGGGTTGAGATCAGAAGCCTGATTGAGTCGAAGGAAGAATTGAGGGCCCTGTAATCTGCATTCGTCCTCGCAATCGAAAATGGACTGACACTTCTCGCCTAGGTTGTCAGAAGCCAAGAAGACCATTGCCGAGAAGGATCAAGAGCTATTGCGTCGAGACCCGTACGTCCGTTTGTGATGATTCTCCTTCTCTTTCGTTGAAGAACCCCAGGAACCCGGACCTCGAAGCTCGTGTTCATGATTTAAGCAGTCAGCTCGAGAAATGTCACTTGGACTCTGAGGCCGACAAGAAGCGCCTAGTAGACAGCGTCGAAGATCTAAGCAGTCAGCTCAAGAAATGTCACTTGGAATCCGAGGCTGACAAGAAGCACATGCTACAAAGGTTCGCTTGGATTATTTGCCTGATGTACGAGCGGATCCCTGACTAGCAAGAATACATTAGCCACCAGCTAGAATCGGTGAAACTCGAGGTTCGGGCAATTCTTCTACTTTATGTGACGTGAATCTCATCGTCTCGTAGACTACGCAAGCCCTTTTGAATGAGGCCAACCAGGAAAAGCGTAGACTGGGACTAAGCCTAGTTCGTCCCTCTGCGTTCTCGGTAGCCTGTGCATCTTCTAATGTTTATACAGGATGAGGTTCGGGCGGAGCTGGCTTGCCTCAAGCAGGATCAGTCACGATTGCGGTCGTCGGTCGACGTAGTCGATAAAGAGAARCGTAGACTAGMGCAAAACCTGGTTCGTCTCTCTGAGYGCYTGGTAAACCGCGGATTTTTAACGTTGCATAGGATGAGGCTCGAACAGAGTTAGCTTGTCTCAAGCAGGATCAGTTACGATTGCGGTCTTCGGTCGACGAAGCTGACAAAGAAAAGCGTAGACTAGAACAAAACCTGGTCTGTCTCTCTGCGTGCTTGATAAACTGCGGATTTTTAACGTTGCACAGGATGAGGTTCGAACAGAGTTAGCTTGTCTCAAGCAGGATCAGTTACGATTGCGGTCTTCGGTCGACGAAGCTGACAAAGAGAAGCGTAGACTAGAGCAAAGCCTGGTTCGTCCCTCTTCATGCTTGGTAGACTCCATATGCATAACTCGCACAGGGCGGGGCACGAACGGAGTTGGCCTGTCTCAAGCAGGAGCAGTCACGATTGCAGTCGTCGGTTGACGAGGAGCGTCAGGCACACCAGCGGAAAATGGACTCGGAATTCGCAGCCCACGAGAAATTGGTTGAAGCCCAGCGACTACGTGCCGCCTCTGCTGAGAACGCGTTCAACTTCTCGCAGAAAGAATTGGCGACGGAGCGATTGAAGATCGGAGAACTCACAATACAGGTCGACGCATTAGAATCGTCCCTTGACCAAGCACGTAACTTGCTGGCTGAGCAGGAAGAGGCGCTATCGCATTTGCAACCGACCGTCGGTTTGGCCGATCTCCAGGCTCGAATTGAGGAGCTGACCATCGAGAAGGACGAGCTGAGGGAGTATGCAGATCGGATACTCGAGCGTTACCATCAAGGATGCCTGGTAAGTTTTCGTTGACGTCCTTCCATGGCACATCCTGAAGTTTCTTTCAGAGTGACATAGAGAAAGACCTCGTGCACCATATCCTCCGTATTTCTGAATCGACGCACGAGCAAAATTTGCTGGAGAAAGATCAAGAGATTCGAAGCGTAAGTGTACCAGTCGTTGCTCGGACTCGTACGCTAACGTATTGCAGCGCGACAATGCATTGGCTGCCCTTCAACAACGGGTGAAGGGCCTTGAAAAGACGCTTGCGAAGATGTTGGATGATGCGAGTCGATCAGAGGATGTACGACCAATCGTCAACCTGAAAACCTTGATGACTTCAAGCCCCAAAGAAGAAACGACGGTGAGTACTGTTATCCAATATTATCGATCAGTAAGTTGAAAGCTCGTAGCCTGATCGTGATATGAACCAGGTTACACAGGCTGCAGAATTCCGTCTCGTTGGCGAAGCTGGGAAGAGCGAGGTTGCATCCAGCGCTGCAGGACCCGAGACTTCGTTTAAGCAGCTCGCTCTGATGAATTCTGATTCGGATGATGACACGCCGTTGTCTGAACTGTCCTCGATTAGTGGTTACTCTGGCGCGAACAAGAAGCGCATTCGACTCGACTCGCCTCCACCTGCACCTGCGCCTCTGTCGGCCCAATCGAAGCGAAGAGGGGTAAGTACCTTCTTTCAACCCTTTGAGACTCGAATCTGATCGGGGCGCTATAGAAGAACGTTGCTGCCAACAAGCGGGGAAGGCCTAGCGCGTCTACAACAACGGAGAAGGTACGTGATTTTCGAGTGTCGCCTTTGCATCACGTCCAATCCTTGTCCCCATAGGATGTGGCGGGTAACACTCGAGGCCGCCAGGTGAAGAGAAAGTAGTTAGTGACTTTGTGCCTACCGTTGGCGCTTGTAAACTAGTTGTATGGAATGGAACTGTTTGCCGTTGCTGATCGTCGCAGACCCTGTCGCCAATGGGAAATGCGGGGAACCAGCCAATGAGAGCTGTCGAATCGGCAAAACCTGGGAGAATGATTGAATTGGCATGACGTGGGCGTGATCGAATGCAGTGCTCTCATCGTCCTCTGATTGCTGCTCCCACATTCACACTTCGGTCAGCTGGGCTGCAGTCCCATTCTTAACTCTTCTATTGGCCATCGGGTCCGTTGTTTCCTTCTTTCTCCATGCCTGTTGATACAACCAGAGTTATCAGCACTCGCCGGACCCAGAAGCAGATCTCAGAAGAAGAGCTCAGGGATATTGAGCTCAAGAGATTGCGTGGTCAGTGCATCGTCTTCTGCGTTCTCGAGCACCCTCTGACTCGGTTTACAGGGGAGCTTTCTTGTGCAGAATGTCGAAGGCTCAAACTGAAATGCGACAAGAAGGTGCCATGTAGCTCGTGCATGCGAAGAGGATGCGAAAGTATATGTCCCTGTGGTGCGCGCTCGGAGCTCCTGTTTCTCCAGGACGGCTGCTGAGAGGCTCGTCTAGGTATTCTGTCGGCTGGTCAAGGAACAAGGTGCGCCAAATAGTCTCTAAAATCCCACTATCGTTGAGCTTTGGCGCTAGGTTTATCCTTGCCGATACCGACCAGCTCCATCGCAAGATTTCTGAAATGAGTACTCGGATCCGGCAGCTTGAGGATGCCCTCGCTATTCTTCAAGCATCAATATCCGACGAGAGGCATCCACTTCTCAGCGACGACCTTCTAAAGCTCAAGTTTGGGGGAGAATCACTGGACCATAACAAGCCTACGTCGACTTCAGAGGAGCAGAGCACAAAGGAGGTCATTGACGCGTTTGGGACCTTGGCTTTAGGAGAGGACGGAAATATCACTTATTTTGGACGGTCTGCTGGCTCAGAGGTGCGTCGCGCATGCCTACGATCCCACCAGGTCGCTCATTTCTGGCTTAGACTCTTATGCTGGTACTTCCCTGTCGCTTGGCTACCACGTTTATCACTGACTCTAAATCAGGCAGAAGACGAGGAATGTGACGAGGAAGGCGAGAATCACGATGATGGGCTCATACCGCTACCCAAAGAAGTCGACGATCTCTCGAACACCCTTCCCATGCTCACACTCCGGCGTCCCAACGTTCGGTCGCTGGAAGTCCTGGACGCTTTCCTCCCCGACCGTGCTAAAGCACTGAATCTATGCAACAATTACCTGAACCATGCGATATTCTTTTTCCGGCCGATCAAACATGAAGAGCTGCTCGATACGCTCCTCCCCAATGTATACAATACCGCTACGGTTAGGCTCCATGCGAGGGCGAGTGGCCAGTCCCCGACAGGACCCTCCACCATCGACGACTCGGCGCTACCTCACGCACTAGCGTCTCTTTTCTTCGTCTTTTCCCTCGGCGCTCTCCTGGATATCAACCTCCGCCCGTACAATGCGCAAGCTGAGCATTATTACCATCTGGGCCGTGCTGCGCTGTCGCTCCGCAAGATGTGGCCTCCGAGCTTGGAGACGATCCAGGCTGTTGGGCTTATGGCGACGTATCATAGTCTGGCTGGGAAGAAGTATTCGCGGGATAGTGCGGTATGCTCTTTAGCGTTTTGTTCGCAGACTTGCTTGACTAACCTATGCTGTAGTGGTGTATTATGAGCTTGGCAGCCAAGTTGGCTCAAAGTGTACGTCTTTCCCTTTAATGAGTATGGTAGCGCTGATTGAGGGTCTCTCCGACGCAGTTTGGTCTCCGTGAGTGTTCCGACATTCGTGCAAGAGCTTTCTCATTGGCTGACTGGTTACCCTCTTCCCAGATCGTGATAGTGCACGCTGGAGTCTAGACCCTGGGACTGTACAGAGACGAAGGAATTTGTTCTGGGAAATCTTCTCTGCTGACGTTTCGCACGTATGTCYACCAAYTATCGCTGCYGCTTCTGCCTGATCTGACGTCCCCCTGCCAGAGCTTGGCTCTCGGTCGACCCCCAGCCATTCATTTGTCGTATGTCGACTGCGAATACCCAGAAGATAAAGAAGCCACCCTGGATGATGCTGGCGAAATTCAGAGTAGCTGTAAGTGCATACTCGTGTGCAGTGCCATACCTTTTCTGATTCGTAGCACAGTCTGGAAGCTCAAGTATGACTACGCAAAGCAGATCTTCTACCAGGTGGTCGAATCCACCTTGCAGCTCAGCCTCCCAGCTACAATACGATCCTTGACCTAGATCGGAAAGTCAGGGAAATGTCGTTCCCGTCGTCTCTCAAACCTTATCTCAGTCGGGAAGACGGCGACGAGATGTATTACAACACTTCGCTCAGCGTGCGGGACTTTTATGCGAGCCAGTTCCGGACAGTCAGTAAGTCGCCTGACTTCTCACTCTTACTTTGGATGCTGCTTCCTGTATATGTGTATGACTAATTTTTTCGAATTCCTTCGGTAGCTATGATATACCTGCACCGGAGCTTCTTTGCTCAAGCGATGCTGGATCATCCAACGAATCCGCTCCAGAGTTCGTTTGCTCCGTCATTCTTGACGGCTTATCGGAGTGCTTCCATTATCATCAAGGCTACTGCGCACCAGTTTGATAGGTGTGAGGGGCTTGCGAAACGGATATGGTTCTTGCTTTATCATACGTTCTCAGCTGCCGTAAGTTGTTTTTCTCTTCTTTCGTTCGTCTGGTTTGGTGGAAAGTAATTAAATTACTAGGTTATTGCCGGCACGATCGTCACGAGGTGTCCGAGTTTGACGATGGCGCCAAATGCTCTTGAGGACCTTAATATGGCTGTTCTTCTTTTCCAGAAGGCGTCTGGTCAGTCTCAGAGAGCCAAAATTGCGTTGGTAAGTCCACGTGCTACATAGTTAGGTTCCCTCGAGTGCGATCTGTCTGACATGTGTATGGTGCTCAGGTTGTTCTCAAGCGTCTCCAGGACAAAGCTCTCAAGATATTCAATGCTAATTCTCATGGTCACCCTCCAGAACCTCATGAAATGGCCGACGATGTGAGTTTCTGGATTCAATCTTCCATAGCACTATTTCTGACATGTCATTTTTGTTCAGTCAGAAACCTTTGCTGATATCGACCTGGCCATATTTGGCGGACAGACCAGGGTACTGAACAAAAAATCGAAGCCACAGCAGGATACCGCCTCTTCGCCCACCATGGGCAACGAGGATCGATGGGCGAGGCTATCCCCGACGTTATCCTCTGGCTTCCCATTATCGCACGACGGGTATCCACAGTCAAGGTCTAGACCGAACAGTTGTTCACCGACTGCGGATCCTTCCTCCTCCTCTTCCTCTTCCGCTATGCCTCAGCATCCCCCGACCTCTTTTAACAGCCATATACCCGTCCAAGGTCGGTCAGCGTCGTTCTCGATCTCGTCGTCGACGCCAGTCAACGAGGCTTCGTATGCGGAGTTCCTTGTGGTGCTGAGTGGGGCCCAGGGTGGGTCGCAATCTCAGTCGCAGCAGCAGCACCACAGGCAGTCGAAGGACAAGGGAGCAGGAGATACGAGCTCGTGGCCGACCTGGGATTCGCCTATACCTACGCCTACGCCTACTGCTACTGCTTCGGCGGCGAGTCAGTCTGCGGAGACGCATGAGAACATTTCTTTACCCTCTTTGCCGTTTGATCATTGGTTGACTGGTCCGCTTCCGTCTGGCCAGCCGTCGGGCTCTTCGAGTGATAGTCGGTCTATGGGTCATTTCCCCCCGTTTGCGGGTGCTAGTCACCATGGATCCACCTCGACTGGGTCTAGTGGGAGTGCGGGTACTGCGATGCGATCGGCGTATGTAGGGTCGGACGGGACGCTTCCAGGACGGGGTGGAGGTGCTGTTTCGCAGTTTGATCTTTTGGAGAATGCTACGTTGTTGTCTGCCTTTGGGCTCATGTCGGAGAATCCGTCTTCGACGATGGCTGGTTTGTCAAGTTCGGGGTTGGGATTGGGGTTGCCGCAATCGGTTGGTCAGAACGCTGGTGTTGATGGGGGTGGGGATGGGTTGAGGATTAATACCGATTGTCCGACGGCGATGAGCAGCAATAGCAGTGGTGGGATTCCGATGAGTAGTGGAGCGATTGAGCTTGGGTTGTCTGGGGAGTCCAGGTTGGATACGAACTGGCTGGCGTTTATGAGAGATTGTGGGATTTTGGGGTCGGGTTCATCGCCGCCGGCTGGTGGGTCGGGGCAGAGGTAGTCGTTCATTGTAGGTGGATGGTGCGTTTGTATCCTTTTGTGGGGTTCTTTATGGTTCGTCGGTTTCGAATCCTGTATTTTAGGTAGGCTTAGTCCATACCGCTACATGTATATTAGTTYACTACCATCGAATCACTCTTCTTGTGGCTACACCGCTCAATGCCYTGGTTGCTCATTTATAGCGGGCTTCTTCTCCGGGCCTTCGACGGTGCGTTGGAGACAATTGACAATTGAAAAGCAGAAGTGCTAGGCACAATCCAGGCAATAATTACGTCGAAGCGGCCCGAGTCCGCGACTCGGACTCGGAGCCAAGTATGGCAGTCCTTAATATCATCGGCGGACCGTCGGACCTTTGTGGCATTTTATTGCGATCAGGTACCTGGTACCTATGTTCCTACCGCCTTCAGTGTCTAGCGTTAGCATTCACACCTAGACGCGTTATTTACCTCGATTCGAATCCAATAGAAAGATTTTGGATGATGTGGTTTGACGATTAACTGCCCTGGTCCTACCGGCTTTCAGTACCTGAGGCACAACCTTGGGCTTTCGAATTCTACCGCGGGACCAATTGTGGCACAAAACCAAAATCAACAAGTGATGGAGGTAACCTGCTCACTCCTCAGCGGCCATTTAATTGGAATCTATTCCCATCTATCTCCTACAGAGTGCTGGGAGTCCCGGTCAGGGATGAAAATGGTGGCCGTGTAGCCCGATGCTTGATTTCTCATTCCTGCTTGTGACCTCTAAGCTGCCCCTCAGAAGCCTGAGTCATGGCAAGACGAGGGTTCGGCATGTACCATCTAGTCAAGAAGCTCGTTCTCGAGACCATTCCTCATTATGTTTACCCAGAAATCAACCGCTCTTTTGAATGCTCGAGGTATTCTCGTGAGTGCGAAGAATCTAGAATCAATCCCAGGGCTGTGAAATTTGTCCGATAGCAATCGACCAGAGTTCTCTACACCTTCGAAGTATGCGCCTACCATCCGGTCAGCTGTCGTTTTCGAACCAAATATGACTGATATCGGCTCCCCCAATTCCGGTGCAGCACATTGCCATTACGTTACTCCCCACCCCGTGCAATTTATCCCTGGGATTGGATGAAGGTCCTCAACGTTTGGTGTTTAGCCCTCATGTCTTCTTCCTCTCAAATGACTCCCGAGGTTCAAGCATAGATCCAGCGATGGGTCCATATAAAACCTCAGCAATTGGGAGTAGAAGGGTCAGGATCGAGTCCTCTTACCATCGCTCCTTCAAAAACAATGGTCTTCATCTTCCGTCTCTTTACCTTCCTTGCTCTTGCTGGCGCCACGTTGGCCCAGCAGGACACGGCTGAAGATCGCTGCTCCAAACTTCCGGACAAACTCATCCTCTCCAAGCTCACAGACCCATTCACCTTCTACAACAAACGCCCCGTTCGCACCAAGGCCGACTGGGCGTGCCGCCGTGCTGAGCTCGCGGAGCTCATCCAACGCTACCAAGTCGGCTACCTCCCTAGCAAGTCCCCGACTTCTGTTACAGGCGAGCTATTGGAAAACGGCGCCTTCAATGTCACGGTCACAGAAGGCGAGAAAAACATCACATTCACAGCCAAAATTACCTTGCCGGCTGAAGGCGACGGTCCCTTCCCCGCCATCATTGGCCTCTCCTTCCCTTCCATCACCGTTCCGTCCGACGTCGCTATTATCTCGTTCCCCAACGACGCCATAGCTAACCAACTGGGTACCAGCTCACGCGGGTCGGGTCTCTTCTACGACCTCTACGGCAAGGACCACTCGGCTGGAGCTCTCATCGCCTGGACGTGGGGCGTCGGAAGACTCATTGACGCTCTCGAGAAAGTTCCCGCAACGAAGATCAACGCCAAACGTCTAGGAGTCACCGGTTGCTCGAGGAACGGGAAAGGTGCTATGGTCGTTGGCGCTTTCGAGCCCCGTATCCGACTCACTATTCCGCAAGAGAGTGGGGCTGGTGGATCAGCGTGTTGGCGTATCTCTGACGAGCTGAAGAGGCGAGGAGAGAATATCCAGACGGCGAGCCAGATCGTGACGGAGAATGTATGGCATGGAGCCGCCTTTAACTCGTATACCGGCCAGGTTGGCGTACTTCCTTTCGATCAACACCTCTTGACAGCGTTGATTGCTCCCCGGGCGGTTTTGGTGGAGGACAATGGCGGCATCGATTGGTTAGGACCAGAGAGCGTGTACGGTTGCCAGCGGGCGGCGAGGTCGGTTTGGAGGGCATTGGGCATTGCTGATCGTATTGGCTTGTCGCAGCCTCCATCTCATAACCATTGCCAGCTTCCTGAAGTATCCAAGCCGTACGTGAACGCGTTCATCGATAGGTTCCTGAAGGATAAGGAGGACGTCAACACCACTGTCTTCTACACTGGAGGAGATTTCAAGTACGAGGAGAAGGATTGGGTTGATTGGGACGTACCGAGGTTGTAACGATTTACATGTTGGCGCTCGACTTCAACTTCATTGATCCGACTTCTGTCACGCAGTTAGCTTTCGATGTAGTTCTATATCAAATCTGGATCTTATTTTTGGTCTCACGACGATGTTAAATTTCGAATATACGGCAGGATATTGAAAGGTGACTTGGACTCAGTATCTGCGTCGAACACAAGGACATCGAGACCCCTTGACCGATCAGACGGGCTTGAAATGATAGGGGCGATAGAATTAATAAAAATGATACACGATACACGATACAGAGATACTGCAGGGAAATTGTACAAAAGGCGAAGAGGAAACCGGGGTCCATGCCTATTCAAACCAACCACAACAATAATCATACACCGAACCCAAAATCCCGCGGAGCGCTCTTCGACTAGGTGGACACCTCCTCTTTGACTCTACTGGGGAGTCATCTAGCTCAGCCTCGTCATAACGACGTTTAGAGCTGCGAGGGAAAGTGACAGGTTGTTCTGCAGGCGTTTCAGGCTTGCCAGGAAGAAGGGTGACGCTGCCCTCCGCAGAAGTGGCGGTTGGGTGGAGGGAGGTAGCCGAGGTGTCTGCTGAAGTATATTCGGACTCGACATATTCCGATGTTGACGACTGAGCGGGAGAGGGGGAGCTGGCCATAGGGGCCGGAAGAGGAACTGACCAGGTTTCATCGACACCAGCCTCGGCTGCCTTCTTCAACGCCGCGTCGAACATTCCAAGGAGACTAGCGTAGTGCTCATCGACCTTTGCCAAAAGCGGGGCAAAGCGGTCAGGAGCGGGCCTTCTATTCTCCTTCCAACCCTTATACACCAGTCTCTGTTTCTCGTAGCTGATCTCGTGAACAAATTCCCGGAATTCGAGGAATAGGTCGCAGCAAGTCGCTTTCCAGCCAGGATGCATAGCGTCTTGAGCGTCGAGCGCGGCACTTGGAGAGTCGAGGAATGTGAACTTCCTGGCGAAGATAAGGCAGGGACTGCCATCGTTCCACAGCCACTGAGGAAGTTTTCGATGGTCCTTAAATGGCAGATGATCGCCGTTTGGTGCGTAGGTAAACACTATGTAGGCAAAGACCCAAAAAAAGGCTTCGATGTCGTCGAGATAGTCGTATTCGGGAACAAAAACTGGGTTCAGATTGTAGCTTCTGAGGACCATCAGCGATTGGAACGTGCGAGTACCCTGCACGAAAAAGAGTTGAGTAACGCAAAGTAGATCGCAGACACGAGAAACATACAGTTCTGAAGTCTACGGGTATCTCAGACAAGGGTCCCAACGATTTGAGAGCAAGGTCCAAGTCAATCAAGACACCTCGTTCGCCTTCGTCCAATCCGAAGAGGATGTTGTTGGGAGAGATATCACGGTGAATGATATTTCTATCGAGTAAAGCTTTGTGCGCTGGACACAAGTCAGCATTCGAGAAAGCATGAATAGACGATAAGGCTCACCTGCAATTGCGTCGCGAAGCGCAGATAGAACCTGAGTCACCGAGGAAAACTTCTTGATAGATGGTCCGTATGCCTTCATGATAATCCGGATTTTCGTACGGTTCTTCAATGTATTGTCTTTGAGTGCTATTGGCTCTCCCATGAAGTCTTTGGTCTGCGCTCGATTGTCTTCATAGGACACCATCTGGCAGACACCTGGTAGTCCCTTGGCTTCATCGAGCAGTACAACCTCAGACGGTTGATCTTCAGCTACCCAGTAATCCTTGACAATCAACTCTTCACCGTCCGCCTTTCTGACAACCCAACACGTCGTGCCACGGCCGCAAAGGCTGGTACGAGTGAATGGGCCCCGATCCATCACCAAGTCGTACATAACGACGGTGTTGTCAGGCCCAACTGTTCTTAGAGTACCCGCGACTTTCTGGCCGTCCGGTCCTATGGTCCATTGAATCGTGTCATCGAAACCGAGAGTTCGTTCGTCCATGGAAGATAGCCCGAGAATGAGGCGGATGAAAGTGTGAGGGTCGTCATGAATATCGAATGGAGGAGAGTACTGGGCGCCGCTGCGATCGAAATGAAAGAGTCGGACTTTGCGCCCTGTCACAGCAATTGAGCGCACGAAATTGCGATTGGGTTGTTGAATAAATATATGCCTGTGCATATGGTGATGAGTAATGTCGTTGAAGAGATGGCACCGAGCGGTCGCTTACTTTGCATACGTCGCCATTTCAGCAACCTGGGCAGACTCATCTGTTGCCGCTTCTTTCAAACCAACGCCGACGCACGCAGCTATATTGGAGAAACCGAGAGTTGCCACCTTCGGAGTAGAGAAAGATGGCCCGGTGGCTTTAATGACGATGTCGGGGAAAGAGGAAAGGATGGTCGACGACCGGGTGGGCTCCCGGTAGAATGAATCGACTCGAGCATCAACAGCCATTCGTGCGGCATGCGTCCCTTTAGGAGAGAAGTATCGAATAATGGAGTTGATCATCCCGGAGAGCGACTCGCGCATTTGGGACTTGCGTGCCAGAGCCTTCGAAAGCCTCGCCCATCTTCCATGTTTGTACTCCCCAGAGTCGTCCAAGAATCGCTTTATTGCGCTCTCAGGAGCCAAACCGACGTAGAGAGAGGTTGCCCAAGCGCCGTTGGACACTGAAATAGCTGGACCGAGTTCTTGCGCGACCAGATCGCGTAACAGCCCTTCCTTCTCCTCGTTCGAGTGGGTTGAAGAAGAGGATGTACAGTCCGAGGAAGACATGGATAGAGAATATGAGATAAAGAAGCGAAATGGTGGTGAATGAGATCCGATGGCGGTTGTGGTCGAAAGAAAGGTGTTGGTTGACCGCAAGGCTCAAAGGCGCGAAGTCTTGAAGTGTTCATGGGACATGTGACCGTTGCCGTGCTCCCACGGTCTGCATTTCCATTTGGCAATCAATGACTGCCGGCCGCGGCTCCGAGTCCCAAGCCCTTCGATGTGCCGCGCCGTCTACTCGTTGCTAGATAGAGCCCGTTTCCTCGAAGTACATGTAGACGAAAATCTCTACAACTCATATCAGAAATGGCGGCTTGAGTGTGCTCAACATATCCATGGAGAACGAGGCTCTAGAGTGTATTCGTGCGAGCCCGGTCATTGTGATCTAAAAGGGGACGAAATCTTAAAGAACATTCGGTGTTAAACATCGGTGGTTTTTCATTGTAACCCGAATTCGTTGAGCGTCAAGAGAGGGTATAAGTGAGTAGCCCGACCGCATGACCTCTGTGCTCTATCTTTCACCATGACCACGACGACCATTTTGGACGTGGGTGTGGATGACTCTCGCCTTCCCACTGCCGTCAAAGGTGTTCAACATTTTGGTATCCTCACCCGTGATAGGCTCGACGCCAACGATACCGATGATGAATGCGACCAAAGCTACAGCGATGTGGACGATAGCGATGACGAATTTGATCGAGCCAACGTTGCCTCTGCTCTACTGGAAGACCCTGTGGAAAAGGCCTGCACCACCGCCAACAATGAATTTTCTACAACTCAAGACTCTGGGACCCCTTGGAAGCCTACCACACATCGCGTCAAGGAATTTGAAGGCTCCAACAAAGTCAAGGAACGTCTTTTTGAAGAGCTTGGGCCTGCGGATTCTATTCCCAGAGCCGACATTGTCCAGTGGATTTCTCCGGCTTACGAACATTTGGCTACAGAGGATCACATTAATGAATTTCTGAGCGAGTCAGGCGAGTATCATAAAAGGAGATGGCGTGTCATTCCTAGAGCACCAAAATTGGAGAAACAGCTCTATGAACCTATCTGTGAACTTTGGAATGCCATTCTTGGCTACTTTGGGCCACCCGGGATAGCAGATATGCGCAAAGCTTTTGTGACGGATCGGGTACCCCTCAAGCATCATGCTATGCACACCTCGTCTCCTGATATCTGTATTGAGGCTTCTGGACCCTCTTTTACCCTTGCACCCGGGGAAATGATCAGTTTTTCCAATATTGCAACATTTGCCGATGGCAAGCTCGAAAGAGATGCGCTGAACCTGCGAGCCCATATGTTACAGATGGGAGGATACGCACGGTAAGTGATCCTATTTGGAGCCTGCCAGAATGAATTGCTCATGGTTTCACTCTATAGACAAGTGTTCATCCAGCAGCCCAGCTGAATGTTTGTTCGCTGCTTGATTATCACGCAGCACCGGGCGCGTCTTTTCCATTTTGATCGAAGTGGTGTGCAATATTCTCCGTTGTTCGATTACCATGCGCGTCCCAGACTGTTCGTTCGTCTCGTTCTCGGTCTCTGCAGCACTGACGAGAGCATGATCGGTCTCGACAAGAGCTTTCAATGGATAACCGGGCCAGAAGGTGCGAAACTTGGCGGCCTCCTGGAAACGGTTCGCGACGATCAAACCATTATCAAGTATGACCTGGACATGGAAGAAGAGATCTTCAGCCGAACGAGCATCCGCGGGCGTGGAACGGTCTGTTGGCCTGTCAAGGATTCTGAGACTGGGGAGCGTTTTCTTGTCAAAGACTACTGGATGTCCGAAGGTCGGACGCCCGAGTACGAGCTACTTGAGGAAGTCAGGTATACACCAGGTCTCTGCCATATGATATCACACGAGGAACGGCGGGCAGAGACAAAAAGCTTTCGGGGTGACCCCTCTGCTTTCACGCAGGGTACATTCCACAACCGCAAGTCAATCCGGATCACGATTAAGTTCTACGGCACCTCGATCGACAACTTCAGGACCCCTGAGGAAATGCTCGCAGCACTCAGAGACGCAATTCAAGGTGAGCTAGCAACCTTCATATGTTTGTTCTCAATGCTAACATATTGACCAGCTCATCAAACCTTATATTCTATTGGCATTCTTCATCGCGATATCACCCACAGCAATATTCTGATTGGGATTAAAGGGTTTGAGTCTGAAGATGGGGAACGCGGCGTGATAATCGACCTTGACATGGCCATAAAAAACCGTCGCCCTATTCTAGACATTTGCAAAGACTTTCGAACGGTATGTGATCATTGGCGGCTCCTCAATGTTGATGATGTACTAATTGAGTTGTGCTAGGGTACCCTTATGTTCCAGTCCATCATGGTATCAAGGTTCTTCGCCAAAGATAGCGATGACCAAACTCCGCATCCGGCTCAGGACTACCTCGATGACTTGGAATCATTTTTCTGGCTCCTAGTCTTCTTGCTCTTCATGTACAAGCCAAATGGGGAGAAGCTTCCACCTCATTCGTTTCACAACCAGATATGGAGCTTCGAAAATGAGGTCTCATCTTATTCCATGAAGAGCGTATTCATCAACAACCCATCCACACTCCATGATGCTGAGCAAGCCATTGATCCTGACTGGCACCCCGCATGCTACAAGCTCTTCCTCAATTTCTACGATTTCATCCACCGGGTTCATCAAGAAAAGGAGTCGGGCATTGGTAAAAGGAAGGGGCCTCTACCTGACGGCATTGTTCCCAACCGATACACCGATTTGCTTCACAATGTCAACGACGATTACAAGTACATCATCAAGCTCTTCGATGCAGCATTGATAGAACTCAAGGAAGATGCTGTAAAGCAAGTCCCTCTTGAGCCATTGATCAACGACACTCCGAGTTCACCTTTGACTGAAGCACCCGTGGCCACAACCATGACTCCCAAGAAGCCACGCACACGCTCACTCCGGAGGGGTTCGCCCCTGGTCGAGCTTTCCCTTACAGAACGTACACCTAAACGTAAGGACCGTAACTCCGACACTGAGTCCGACCAGGAGGAATCGCCCACAATGAGACTCAAGTCTAAGCGAAGATGCTACCCTGGACCGTCTGGTCTCTCCCAAGCCGAATCTATTGAGAATGATACGGAGGATATGTCAACAGATGACGGTCATGAGTCAGATTTCTGATCACACCATTAGTTGCTTGTGCCTTTTCCTTTCTGTTTCCCTTGCTTCCCGTTTCGCTTTCATGTATTAATAGCACCTCCAGACCTGTGGGTACGGGAATTTTATAACGTTATACTGTGTTTTTAGCTCCCTTGCACAAGGCTTTTTGGCTTGAAGGTAATTCTTTGAGTCTACTCAACCGCAAGCTCTGGACTGTGAGATCGGCAGGCGCTGCGTTTAACGCTGGAATTGGCCTTCGTGATCATGTCAAACAAGTCATAAGAGGACTGTAAATTCTGATATCGCAAGCTGGATGATCTACTTGGACATTTCATATAATCATTGGACATTCTGAATCGAAAGAACATTGTAGAGATCCAGAAATCTAGTTCGTACATACCTGGACTCGTTGATGAAAAAAATGACATGATAAGTGCTGTGAGTTGCGAGTCGACACTTGCCAAAGAGCCTGAGTCACGGCAACATCTCCTTCGGTGTATCTGTGATGACAGCTAGATCGCACTCGAGCAGTCGGAATTCACCTTCAGGGTCTGGTCGTCGGGTGTGACGAACTTCATCGCAATTCGAGTAAACTACGCCGAGTTTTTAGTGATCCATTTCTGCGCTTGCATCTGAATATTGCCCTCAAAGAGGACAACGACAAGTTTGAGTATGTTTCGATTGTTGAATGCCAAGTGCGGATCGAGTCTTTGGAAGACTTTGGCACTGGGAAATCATCATTATGAAAATATCGATGCCAGCGAGAAAACGAAGCCAGGGTGCTCACCGGTCACCGCTGCAGCGACTGATCTTTTTGCACGAGATCCAAACTTTTCTCAACGTCTGGATTCGCTTGAGATAGACCAGAACTGTTTCCTCAGTCTTGAAATTGGAACCCTTTGGTGCTCTGTTCAAGAAAGTAGGGTTGAGCGCCTTTGCGTCGGCCTTAGTGATTGTTGCTTTGTTGGGAAGCTAAACATAGTCATAGTCATAAATCAGACTGGGTCCAATTCCTGAACGCCGGCGTCCTGGGCTTCTACGCTGTAGAGCAAGCTAGCTACAGCAAGATCCCAGCTCCCAATCCTACAGCTGAGAACCACCGCCGGACGTTGACCAGGCTTGGTTATTACGTTGAGAATAGAGCATTCCAAGAACACGGAAGCCTTCACCATCGACAGTGAGGGCACGCAACTTTCCATCCGCCGTAAAAGATGGCAGTCCTTAATATCATCGGCGGACCGTCGAAAAATCGGGTATCGATTGGTTAGGACCGGAGAGCGTGTACGGTTGCCAGCGGGCGGCAAGGACGGTTTGGAGGGCATTGGGCATTGCTGATCGTATTGGCCTGTCGCAGCCTCTAGTTCACAACCATTGCGCGCTTCCTGAAGTGTCCAAGCCTTACGTGAATGCGTTCATCGATAGGTTCCTGAAGGATAAGGAGGATGTCAACACCACTGTCTTCTACACTGCGGGAGATTTCAAGTACGAGGAGAAGGATTGGGTTGATTGGGACGTACCGAGGCTGTAACGATTTACATGTTGTCGCTGAACTTCAGCTTTATTGGCCCGACTTCTGTCACGCAGTTAGCTTTAGATGTAGTTCTATATCAAATCTGGATCTTATTTCTAGTCTCACGACGATGTTTAACCTTGAATATACAGCAAGATATTGGAACGTGACTTGTAGTCAGGATCTGCGTCGAGCACAAGGACACCGGGGCACCTTGACTGAACAGATAGGCCTTAAATGATAGGAGCGATAGGATTGATATAAAATGATACGTGATCCGGAGATACTGCGGGGAAATACTATACAAAAGCGAAGAGGAAACCGGAGTCCGTGTCTATTCAAACCAACTACGACAATATTCAAACACCGAACCCAGAATCCCGCGGAGCGCTCTTCGACTAGGCGGACACATCCTCTTTGACTCCACCGGGGACTCATCCAGCTCAGCCTCGTCACAACGACGTTTGGAGCTGCGAGAGAAAGTGACAGGTTGTTCTGCAGGCGTTCCAGGCTTGCCAGGAAAGACGACGCTGCCCTCAGCAGGAGTGGTGGTTGGGTGGAGGGAAATAGCCGAAGCATCTGCTGAAGTATATTCGGACTCGAAATATTCCGATGTTGACGGCTGAGCGGGAGAGGGGGAGCTGGCCGTAGGGGCCGGAGGAGGAACTGACCAGGTTTCATCGATACCAGCCTCGGCTACCTTCTTCAACGCCGCGTCAAACATTCCAAGGAGACTAGCGTAGTGCTCATCGACCTTTGCCAAAAGTGAGGCAAAGCGGTCAGGAGCGGGCCTTCTATGCTCCTTCCAACCCTTGTACACCAGTCTCTGTTTCTCGTAGCTGATCTCGTGCACAAATTCCCGGAATTCGAGGAATAGGTCGCAGCAAGTCGCTTTCCAGCCAGGATGCATAGCGTCTTGAGCGTCGAGCGCGGCACTTGGAGAGTCGAGGAATGTGAACTTCCTGGCGAAGATAAGGCAGGGACTGCCATCGTTCCACAGCCACTGAGGAAGTTTTCGATGGTCCTTAAATGGCAGACGATCGCCGTTTGGTGCGTAGGTAAACACTATGTAGGCAAAGACCCAAAAAAAGGCTTCGATGTCGTCGAGATAGTCGTATTCGGGAACAAAAACTGGGTTCAGATTGTAGCTTCTGAGGACCATCAGCGATTGGAACGTGCGAGTACCCTGCACGAAAAAGAGTTGAGTAACGCAAAGTAGATCGCAGACACGAGAAACATACAGTTCTGAAGTCTACGGGTATCTCAGACAAGGGTCCCAACGATTTGAGAGCAAGGTCCAAGTCAATCAAGACACCTCGTTCGCATTCGTCCAATCCGAAGAGGATGTTGTTGGGAGAGATATCACGGTGAATGATATTTCTATCGAGTAAAGCTTTGTGCGCTGGACACAAGTCAGCATTCGAGAAAGCATGAATAGACGATAAGGCTCACCTGCAATTGCGTCGCGAAGCGCAGATAGAACCTGAGTCACCGAGGAAAACTTCTCAATAGATGGTCCGTATGCCTTCATGATAATCCGGATTTTCGTACGGTTCTTCAATGTATTGTCTTTGAGTGCTATTGGCTCTCCCATGAAGTCTTTGGTCTGCGCTCGATTGTCTTCATAGGACACCATCTGGCAGACACCTGGTAGTCCCTTGGCTTCATCGAGCAGTACAACCTCAGACGGTTGATCTTCAGCTACCCAGTAATCCTTGACAATCAACTCTTCACCGTCCGCCTTTCTGACAACCCAACACGTCGTGCCACGGCCGCAA
>SDEE01000625.1:0-29226 GCA_004126415.1 Candolleomyces aberdarensis
TTGAGCTCTCAAGCGTAACAACATTGCATGTCGTTGGATATGTACATATATTATACAGAACAAGCATTTGTCAAACTTATGAAAACTACTGTGAAGATCTGCTATGAGAAGCACCAATCATCGCCAATACTGTCGCAGGATCTGGTAAATTGTCGTCGTCTTCTTCATCCAGTCCCGAGAGGTCGTTCATATCGATTTCCCACTCCGAATCGGAAGACACATCTGGCGATGGGACCTCCAGTGGGACAAATTGGAGATAGTAGTCATAATCTTCAGGAACACCGACGGAGCTGCCATTCTCCTCATCCTCCTCGTCATCGTTCTGATTGTCAACGGCACCGCCAGTGTTGGCCTCCTCTTCAAGATTTCTGAGCCGTTTTGGGCAGCAGTGGGCGTAAGGGTATCGGTGCTTCCCCATAATAATCCCACATCTTGCGCACTGGACGAATAGGTTCCAGAACTCAGAAGCTGGAAGACCTCCCTCGTGGAGAGAGTTGATCTGATTTTCGGTCTCCTCAACCTCTCCCGGGAATTCTTTGCGTACCCCTGTAGAACAGACGGCTCTTGTGAATCTATGTAGGAGAGGTTTGGGTAATCAACTCACTCTTCAATTGGTTTACACCCTTTGAAAAGGTTTCATCGGTGTGCGGGGTAAATATTCTGCAGAGGCCCGTATCGACGCCGCATAGAAATTTATCTTCATCGGTTTCCTCTTTCAAGAAGTCCCACATATCGGCCTTCAAGGCTTTGTCTAGTATTTGGGTGCACCTTGCTTGGTATACTTTTTCGTGAGTAATACTCTGCAGGCATAGAATCTCTCTAACACCACTGACAGTTCGTTATGATCAGTTTCCAGGAACTATCTCAGGGAATCTGGACTCACCAAAGTAGCCACAAGAATTTTCTCGCGTACACTGAGCAACCCACTCTCCGATGAAGGGTCGGCGTTCCGGGTCATTCCTATTCGTGTTCACCGATTCAAGAAGAAGAATGGTTGCCTCTGTGTAGGATTGAGTACCCTTCAGAAAGGCACAAAAACAACAAGGCCCGAGGAAAAGATGGGTGAGCTTGTGCGCTGACAGCTCGTCTGGCGGAATACGGCTTCCGTCCTCGCCACAAGGCCTAAGTAAAGATGTTGAGCCATCGGGCTTGAAATCATCCGCAAGGACATCGACGTACCATGCCCACATCCTTAAATCGTTGTGGTCGGCCTTCCAATGGAGAATATAGGCAGGCGATCGTGGATCGCCCTCAAACTGGTTAGCTGCCGTGGTGACTCGGCGCAGCATTGAGTCAAGTCTACGAGCACGAGCAGCAGCAGGGGCCAGATACAGCGTCATGATTGAGAAGTTCGAAGTTGAAGATCGTTGTTGGAATGGGAGCTATCGATGGAACGGGAGCTGAGACTTAAGTGGATTACAACTTGGAGCCCTGCTATTTTATACATACCACATTCACACTGGACTGTCCTAGGAAATTAACGAGTCCATCAGTAGCGTTGAGTGTGGCGATGCCTTTGAGGCCTTAGAGGGAACACTGGAATAGTTGAGACGCGACCATATCCGTTAGGGATTCGACGCTTATCGTCGAGTTTCGAGGGGAGGTCGGCTAGCTGGGTGGCGTGGAGGCAATGCGCCGTCGGAGAGTGCTTGTCCTTTTTTTCTATCCTGAAAGGGGGGTTTGTGCCGGCGGAGCAGAGGTCGAACCAAGACAGGGCACGGCTCCAATCCATGAGGACGATATCACAGTGGACCAGAGATTGCGGGTGGTTTGTTTTGCCCTGTCACTGATGCTGTATAGAGCGTTGTAAGTTGGTAGCGGGTGCTCAGGCTCTTCAAAGCGCACCTCCAGTTCGATGTCCCAAGAACATCAAGGAAGCAAGGAAGCAGTGCAGGGTACCGAACAAGCCGGTAAATAGCCGCTGATTTGTGTGTCACATACTACTCGATACAGATCTTATGAGGATGAGGTGTTTGAGGTGAAGGTGCTGAACGCGTTACTGTGCTTTGGAAAATCATGTGCGCATTTTGTTTCGTCTTTTTCGCCTTCTGACATCTTGATACGACCAACGTCGCGTTTTCCAGTGCTCAACGATTCGCTGCGGTTCGCCGATCTCAAGAATCCGCCTTTTTGAAATTATTGGATCTAGCTCCCGTTTTTTGCAAGCCACCGTCCAGTTTGGTGAAGTTTAACCCGGTGTCCAAGACACTCTCGCAAGAAGAAACGGCGCATTTTATTTTCTCAAACGACTTCATTCCAGAAAGCAATTACTCCAGGGCCTCAACTTTCGCGAGCTCAGCGGAGCCCACTTCATGTAAATGGCACAGCTCATGATCGGCTCGAAAAATGAAACTGTCGAAATTGGAAATGGAAGATCATAAGTGGTCGTCAGCGGCAGCATCAGATCCGTCTCGCCTTCTAGGTCGTGTTTAATGTTTCGTCCTCAGGCGGAAAATCCAAATCCTGGCCCACCTGAAAATTTGGTTGAGGCAGTACGACCTGAAACACGGAGTGCAGAGGACCTCTGAAATTCGCAGAAGTTTGAAGACTATGCTTTGTTGACGCGCATCCGACGAATAAAACCCTACTTTTTTCACTATCCCTATCAAACCCACCTTCCGAAGTCAACGACCAACCGTCAGCCCGCTCAGCACCTCAACACCATGCCTCGCGCCAACAAAGAGAATGAAAGGCCCGCAACTGCACCTGCACCGTCGCCCTCTGAAGTTGTACGACGTCAATTGCTTGGAAAACGGAAGGCGTCACAACAAACGACTGAAGACAACAGCGAAGCAGAGGGTGAACACTCGGTTGAATATGACATCGGCCCTCAAAGGAAAATGTAGGCTCCGTGCTCCCTATTTACCTTGATCCAGCTAACCGAACCATTGTCCAGTGCTAAGTCAGATAAACTTATATCGTACGGGCGTCACTTCGGGCGCACGATCCACTCATTCTGCAACATGAACACCTTGGTCGCCGAAGGACAAGCGCGTATAAATGAACTCATTTTGCGCGGAATTGAACCCGAACATTTGTCTCAAGAGTAAGTCTTTGCACCTCTTCCTCATCACCAAACCTCTCAGGGTCTCACAACATACCGCAGCGAGCAGCGTGACCATAAGATTTTCCGGAAATTGATCAATCTCGTCCCGGATTTGGAGGCGCGTCTTTGGGACGACGACTGCACGACGGATGAAAAAGGTTACATTGCAGATACGGTAAGGCTTCAGAGGTCTTTATTCGATGTATCGTTGCTGAAATCACGATGCATCAGTTGGAAAAGGGAATGGGAGGTGCACGTTCGGATGATAACAAGGGCTTGAAATCAGCCATCGTGGACATGGTTACTCCAGCTAATGGCGTTTTGGTGCCTACGCTGGCTCGTAACAAGAGAGAAGGTCGTGGTTTCCTTCACGAAATAACCGGGAAATACCTCTGCCCCACAGACTACGACTGGAACAATGACAAGTAAGTTCCATTTGACCTTAGCAAATGTCTGACAAGGCTGACGATGCCCTCATAGCGATCGACGGAGGTTGCGATCGGGAGAAATCATCCCTCTACCCGAGCAATGGCCGATCTTCCTTTACCAAGGGCTCAACTACAATGCATCAGACCCATGGGAAGGTCTGCTGAAGGGCCATCTCCTCGTGATGGGTTTCAAACACGTCTTCACCAGTCCAAGCTCAGTCACTGGCGAGGCGCGAGCCACTAGATCGGGGAATGCAGCAATCCACGGAATGAAACGCGTGACCACAGCTTCTCTGGCCTACGTTGCCATGATGGTGAGTCTCATCAGCTCTGACCGTTTCCTCCTGCTTATCGGTTTCGCAGGTCCGGCATGCTCTGAGTTCCTCGGCCGTCTTCAACAAGGCGGATAAAGTGATGCAAAATGAAGTTTTTTATAACTCTATCTTGAGTTTTCTGGATGACGAGAAGGAGGTTTGTGAAGTCAGCAGCCTTTTGGCGTGGTGGGATGCGTACGTAGTCCTCCATTTCCAGACGCGACTGTCAGAGCTGACCTCAGATTACAAGCCAAATATTCCCTGAGCATACGACAGTTGAAAGTGGAAGAGTCCTCGCAACGTCCGCTCTCGCCGCCTTGAGGAACCGACGCCAGCAAATCTTATCAACAGAATCAGCACAACAGCAGAATGCCAATCAGGGCGAGGGTCAGCCATCGTAGCTTCTCACCTGTACCCCCTTTTGGACCGTTGGACCCTTTTCTTGGACCGTTGTACCCTTTTCTTGGACCTTGCTGGACCTTGTACCCTCATCTTGAACTCTTAGCCTCTCATCTTGGACACTCGTTGATAGTGATAATTTGCATAACCAATGAAATATCCTCTGAAGTCTTCATTATAAAACAAATATAAAAACAACATCGACGATGACGTGGCGAGTCCAAATTACAAAAAAGGATAGTAGCACAAGGCGGGAATAGCCCGAGAGGGAGAGTGAACAAATATCCAACGGCGAACGACTATGGGAAGGGATATCGAATATATTGACTATTCAACTCTGACTACGACTAGTTAGACGCTGGAAGTTGGGCAAGAGGTTGCAGCTTACCTCGAAGCATCGACTCCTTCAGTAGATGAACTGCGTCATTATCTCCACGGCGAAGGTAATATCTACACATATCCAGTAGTTGCCTCCTCGATTCATCGAAATCCTCGGAAGCATCCACTTGCTCTCGCTCAATCTCGTGTTTTGCCCGTTCCGCCAGCGCAAACCGTTCCGCATTGGCTACGAAATCTTGTATGGCCAAGTGGACTGCTTCATGAGGGCCACACTCCTGCCACCAGCCCAGTCGTCTTCGACTTGGCCGCGCTGGGACTGTCCATATTTTCAAGGTGTTTCTAGGTTGCAACTTGGAACTGTCGAGCAGGGTACGAATGAAGAGGAAGAAAAACGTACTTGATGCCGGGCGTCGCCTTCGAGTCTTGATGAGCGGCCTCTACCACGCCGCCTCACGACAGCGCTAGTAGGGCCAGAGGAAAGAAGGTTACTGTCTGGCATGTAGATTGTGTGGGTTGAAAAAAGGAGGTGAATGGGTGGGAAAGAGAGAATGGGACAGTAATAAATAGGAACGGAAGGAACCGAATAGCACTAAAACGTGGAGACCGTCGACGACTATGTTGAGTCTAGCTGCACCACGTGTATTGACATGCGGCCACTTGCAGGCGGTTTTATATAGAGCTGCAGTCCGAAGGGCACCCCATTTCTTTCGTCTTTCCCCCTTCCCCACTTCTCTTTTTTCTTCTTTCAACTCCTTCTATTTATTTATATGGAGCGCAATCGTCGACCGTCTGAGAATCGCGACAGGGGTGACATCATCGTGCGTCTCCATTGTTGACTAAAATGGGTTTGAGCTCAACCATCCTAGAATCTCCGACAATATGATACGCATCCCCAGGGCAACCTCGATTCGGCGCGACAGTTTGCGGCGGGGCTCAATGAGACCACCAATCATATGCTGAGTACCGTGATTGAACAGCAGGCCATTGACAGCGGAACTGCGGATGAGTTGGACGAGGAAGATCTGCTGCCTCCAGTGCCTCCCTATACAGAGGTGGATCCGCAAACAGATTCATCTCTGTCTGGCGCCTCTACCTTTGCGGGTGGTAACCGTGGGCGATCGCGAAGCGTTCCTTTGCCGGTCGGTCCCCGCCAAATGCCACGGGAGACCCGACCAGCTCGCCGCGATGGACCGGTAAGTCTCCTTTTGCTCGATGTACTCTATGTAGCTCACCATCCCACTATTCAGACCCGTTGGGTGCTCAGGAAGTTCCGAGAACACCTTCGTTATCGTAGATCGCCTGACCGGACTTTCCTCATAGACGGTCCGGACGACGGAAACGTCGTACCATCTGGACAGGCTCTCCGTGGTCCCCAGCCGCAACGAGCCGGGAAACGTCGGCGTTCAGCTGTTGAAGCAGAGTCAGATTTGGATGGCTTGCCTCCTCCGAGTCACATCACTCCTTTTCCGCCTCCTGCCCCTTCAGCCCCTCTCGGCCTCCCTGCTCTTTCGGCCCCCAATGGCTTTCCTGCTCTTCCGGCCCCCGTCGGCCTTCCTGCCCCTCCTGCTCCTTCCCTACCCTTTCCACTCCCTTCCTCTGCACCTATGATTCCGCACGTCCCGAGGCAAAACACGGCTGACGGCATCTTCCAATCTCTATCGCAGCTTGCTGCCAATCCGTCGACTTGCCCACGCCAGTGCTTCGGGCAGATGCTCTCAAGCATGCAAATGAGTATGCACATGCAGCACTATCTGATGATGAAATATAGTCAGATGGATTGCAATTGCATCATTTGCGTGCACTTTGGCATGCCCCCCGCACAACCATAGACGACAAATCACTGGTGTTCCACAGCCTTCATATTTTTTTGGTTTTAACTGCACATTCATTTGCCCTACCTTCTTTTTACCTGCACATTCCCTGATACGAGTAGATTGGGATTCAGCCCCACCCATTGATTTCCATTTGTTGATGATCGTGATGAATTCTCCCGGACTCCAACTTTACGGACTTCCCCAATGTAACAAGCATTGGTCATAGCTTGCTAGCATGTACCATGTACCTACCTACCTCCCCCTGTACGTCATGTGCGTCGATATAGAAAATCAATCTGTGAATCCTTATATTGCCAGTCACTCAACTGTGCGCACCGACTTGAGAACACGGGAATAGCAATGTCTCTGATTGCCTCCGAAGGTACGAATGTACGCACAGCCGCTCCCATACACCAGATACTGCATGACATCAAACGCCGGGCACATACAGATGTACGAATCCTACTTTATGGGCGCCCCAACAAGCTCTATTTTCTGGAGGCATACATCGGTCAGTGCATTCGGGCGCTCGATCTTCAAACCCTAAAATTGGGTCCCATCGGTCAACAATTGAAGGTGCCAACTCAGCATGGAACAGCCTCATGGCCCCATCCTGATTCCTTGTGGAGCCCTCTCAGCCCCTTCCACGCCTTTGCACGCTATACCTCTCTCGTCGTAAAATTTAACGAGTCCTTTACGGAGAGGGCTCTTCATTCCCGCCATCCGTGCTCAAGAAGCTTGCCTCCGAGTTCGAACATGAAGGCGTTACAAACTGCATTGGTCTGAGCGGGCAGGATGTCCTGGAAGGAGGTCTGCAAAGAATTTGTTCTATGTTACATATTTGCCCGCCCACGTACCCGCATACCATACACAGATCCGGCATTGACCTAGTTCATGCTAGTTTGGCTATGGAACAATATACACCTTCTCCTAAACCCCTTTGCTCCCCCGGTTTTGTGTTCGTTCAGAATCCTCGAAAGGACAATGAATAAACAGATGTGGATATCCGCTATCACAAACATGTCCCGCTCAACTCTGGAAACCGCCAAAAGAAATCATACCCTACCCCCCACAACGACACCCCCTGTAAATGCCTCCGGGTAAGTTTTCGTTTCTCTCGTTCTTGCTGATACTCACTCGTAATTGCTATCTTACTAGGCTCGTCGATGCGTCAAAAAGTCGTCCCTGGATGCAGTTCGATGTTCCACAGCCTACTCGCTGGCGTTCACCTGAACGGCGCTCCGTATCCATTCCCGCACTCTCCCACAAATGCCTTGCAAGCTTGTGGTTGAATGGGCCTCGGCGGTGCTCCCTTTGCACGAGAGGCCGATGCGGATTTGTCGTCGGGCGGAAAGGAAGAGGAGGAAGGTTCATCATAGACTCGCCGCCTTCATCTGGAAGGCCTGATCCACCGTTCGCGCTCAGCCACCGCTGGACTTGCCTCTACTCCCCACTCAATCTGTTTCCCTCCCCTCTCAACCCTTCTCATTGTTTCATGAATAAACATGTGCGGTTTTGACATCCTATATCGCGTTCGATATTGCCAGCCAGTATTGACGAGGACGACCATGACTTCACGCAAGAGGCCCAAGGACTCATCCTGGCTCAGAATTATTGCTGTCACTACCGGCACCATTCCCTCTATTGTCGAACAAGACAAGGCGTGTTCAGCCTCTCTCCTGCCTGCGCCTTCTCGCTCAGCTCCCTCCAATTGTCATTGGAATACGAGATTGAAGAGGGTGGAGACCTGGAGCAACAGTTTCACCATTTGGTGGAAGTAAAGAACTTCATTGATACCAGAAGAGGGTCAGGGAAATTTTGCGAGGGTTGTGGAGGAGAGAGGATGTGACGCCCCGCATCGCTGAATCGTCACCATTGCAAGTTCACCGTCATCGACCCCGATTATCCAGGATCTCAGCACACGGAAGCGCCGGAAGAGCGTTCAACAGACGGAAGGACGATAGCGGAGGTTTGGAGACACCCAAGCCAGAGGCTCAGCGCTTCCAACAGCTTCAAAGCTGTGACTCCGTACGCTCGTATGCTCAGGGAAGCGATGTCCTGGCTTGGCGTAGTGCGTGGTCAAGGTCGCTCCCCTGATCCATCTACGGCTGCGTGACCCCTTCAGGATGCCCTACACAGTTCCCAAGGGCTCCAATTCTCCAGACGACTGTCATAGCTTCAACAAGCATGCTTTGTCGTACTTATTCAAGGACTCGCCTGGACCTTCTGCGCCTTCAATGTCGGCTCGTTCGACCCAACCCTCCTCCACCAACGCTGCTCCCCGTTGCCTATCCGACCAATCGACGAGGATTACGATGAAAGACATAATGCTCTCATGGACCTCGCCCAACAGCAATACCGCGGCGCTCCTCCTTCTGACTCTGCTACCCCCGCATCCAAACATCCTGCCCAGTCGCAAACCTCGCCTTGCGCGTCGAGCTTGTCAAGCCACCTGCGCACCCTAATCGAGATCAAAAGTGGAGATGCCTCCAATGTTACAGACTTCCCGGACACGGTCAGCGTTTGACGCAGTGTACAGCGAGAGCCAGAGTGCTCGATCAATTCCGGCAAGCGTAACGGGGCTCAGAACCCCTTTCCCGTACCTCTCTTCGACATTGTCGTCGAGGGTGAGCGCTGAGGGTAGTAGAGAGAATTCACCCACTACCAACACTCATTCTTTCGGTGGATTTGGGTCTGGAAGGACAGGAGGAGGGAAGGTTTGCAGGAGGCAGAGTTTACATCACCATTCATCTTCACCTACCACCACGTCGAGCTCGGTGGCACCTCCTTTACCACGACGATACCACCAGGAATACAGCCGACAGCGGGATGAGAGTATGCAGGTCCCCCCCGACGCTTCCCATCTGGCGTTCGCGAATGTGTTGGACGAGCCAATTGTCAATGGAGATCCGGAAGACGATAGCCGCCTTCTCCCTCTCTCTCTAGCTTCCTGCTCTTGTTGAAGTCTTCGATTCCTAACGCGGATGTCGCGTTCCCTGATCTCCCTAATCTCCTTCTCTCTTTCACGCTCCCGTTCGCGCTGTTTTCTACACTCCCACTCGTTGAACTATCCCGGATCCTTGTCTCGCATATCGTATATCGCGTCCCGAATGTCGCGATGATCCCTGCCTCTCATCCCCACGTGCTCACGTTCACCTTTCTCCCGTTCAACCCGTTCACGGTCCCTGGAACTGCGAGCAGAAGAGGCTGGTGGAAGAGGAACTTAGTCATCGGAGGAAGGTGGAGGTTTATACCCAAAATTCTTACCCCACGTTACGCTCGCGAGCACCCGATCGCGCCATCCATCCGAGATACGGAACACCATTCCTCGATCTCACTGTTCTCTCCCTATCAAGTTCTCCGGTGTGGATGTGGGGAACCGTTACTTCCGTTAGGTTTATACTTCGGTGGGGCTCGCACTGGTGACGTTGCATAAAGACCGTTATGAGATATACCAAGGTTCCACCCAAGACCCGCATTGCTCTATATGCTACATTGCTGATGAGGATGCGGCTAATGGGGAGAGGGAGGAGTTTGCAGAAGGATTGAGAGCTGCTGGGAAGCTGAGGGATGATGGGGAGGGGTCGGTGAGCTTGCGGTGCGTGTCGAGCGCTGGGAGGAGATATGGGTGAATTCGCACGAGACCAAGGAGATTTGGGTAGTGCAGCGTGAAGGGCCTGCCAGTGTGGAACGTGGCTATGGTGGCCCCGAGGTCCATGAGAAGAGGACGAAGATGGAGGCGGAGGGGGTCGTTGGACCTATAACCACAATACTCAGCTGAGGCAGCCGCAGCGTAGGGATTGAGAGGCGGAGCATGTGCCAAGGTTGATGCAGGATGAATGAAAGGCAACTGACTAGGCGCGTCAGTCCTACTGAGGACTGATGAATTCGCTGCGGGACCTGGGTGACTATGGGTGGGGTGATGGTGGGCCATAGGTCATTCCATGGGGCGAGGTGATGGGTGACGGAGCGATGACAGTTCGCATACAACGAAGAAGTGTCCTCACCTCGCCACGGGACTCTTTCGAGGCACAGTTTGGTCTGGAGCTCGGGGAGGGTTGGGTATAGACGGAGCTTTTTGACCGTCAGTCGATTTCGGGTGTTCGTTCGCTATTCAGGGATTGCAACGACGATGAGCAGCATGAGCAGACACGGTCGAACTCTGTTGCTATGAAGAAGGGTCAAGCGAACTCTTCAACGACAAAGTCCATGACTCACTCTATGGCGAATGATACTAGGAGAACCCTCAAAACAACTGTAAAAGAAGACCTCCTATTGCCACTCTTCCCGAAACCCCGTCCTCCTTTAATTTCTGGTGCTAAAGGGAGTACAAGTGTTGGACTACGTGGACAACGGCGAAGATGGACAAGGTCTGATCGTCTCCCTGCGGTGAAGCGAGAGTTCAGATAATGGAGGTGGTGGCGAAAGCCCAAGTCTATTCGTTGGTTGTTAGCAAACATAAGCAAATGAATCACCTTCCAGGAATGGCCGCCATCGCGCTCAACGATCAACCACCACCTCCAACACTCCATCGAAAATCCTATTATCGCAATGAGCTACGGTCAACCTTCGGTGAGTCTTATTTCTTGGCTTGACCGTATCCACCCGGCTGATAACCCTCCTAGCAGGACCGCGACTCCAACAAAGATCCCAACCTCCCCCCACGAATCCGTCGAATTTTGAGCAACACTATGCAAAATGAAATGGTATCTAACAGTTCTACCCCGGCAGCGATATCATACCCACCTCCAACAGCAACCTTCTTTCAGTATTACTCCAGTTGCCTCTCAAGCTGGGATTCAAAGCGTGATAATAGTCATCATAATCGTCAGTGACGATGATCAAGGCAGCCAGGTAGCGAGGTAATCCCCACTTTCTTTTCTTTGCATGGTCTGAAGTAACCTCCAATGTAGCGCTTAGCTAAATAGGCCAGAAGTGATAAGTGGGAAACGAGAGCAATGTACCGGTTTTAACGCATTGAAGGCGTGGTCGGGTTCGGGACAATATGATTTTTTTCTTCTAAAATTCGAGATATTGATCAGGTGTTCAGTTGTAACGTGGCGGCTCTGGCCACTCTCCCTCTCGATGTTTCAGTCGGTAAGAAAAGTAGAGGACGGCCAGGGCGTAGTCTGGAAGGTATATGTCAACTGACAGAAAATCGACGGCATCCGCACCACCTTGTCGCGGTTTCGAAGTCCTGAATCGACCGGCCAATAGGAAGCTCAGACCAGCCGATACTTGGTCTCCCGCAATGCACAATACATCACAGTCCTCGCCCTATTCAAGAAGCCTCGGCGAGATAGACTGGCTAGGTCTCCTCCTCCAGTCCCCACCGGAGCACGGAGAGCTGCCCGGTCACCACCACCACGTGACAGAGACGAACCACGAAGAAATGAGAGGCCTCCAAGCAGGTCTCGCGATGTAGACATGCGCGATCGTTCTCCTCCACCGCGTTCGCGGAAACCTTCCCCCTCCGGCTCAGTTTCGCGGTCGAGATCAAGGTCGCCTGGGTATGGCAGACACAAAAGGCGTGCGCCCAAAAGATCTGCGTCTCCCAGATGTTCTCGCTCTCCCGTCCGTAGGGATACTCGGAGACGTCGCGCCTCTTCATCCTCATTTAGTGGCCGATCCGACTCAAGGTCAATTTCGCGATCGCCCTCCCGCTCTCGTTCCCAGGACCCCAGAAGGCGCAGTCAATTCCCTCCGCCTTCCAGTGCAAGGAAACCTATCGTCCCGGTCCCAACTCCTGGATATACCCTAGGTCGAGATGGTAGGGACGGTGGTTATGGTCGGGACAGGGAAGTNCCCCCCCACACCTGCGCAGGGGATATTGCGTGGAAGAAACCTGAACGCGGTGGTAAGTCTCGCAGTATCACTCATTGACGTTCCGTTGATTCATGTGCTTTCTAGGGCGAACTCGATTACGCATTAAGTATGGCGCACAATGCACAACGAAACAGTGCTGCCAACGGTGGACCTGCTTACCCCCTCCCTACACCCAACTTCTGGGAGTCACGGCACCCCGTCTATCTTGATTATCGCGGCCTATGCCCTAGCACAGATAGTATTTTCGGGCCTCAACGTCATCACGTTGGTTGCGCTGTGGAAACGCGCACCCCGTGCAGCATTCGTTGTTTTCCCGATCTGGGTAGTTCTATTCTACGCCTTTCTCGCTTTGGTTCCTCAGCGGCTGGAAGGCGAGAGGCATATCCTGTCAATAGTTTCTCGTCGGAAGCAGGGGCAGCCGAATGTCCCCCACCTGTCCCTTCGTCCCCTACTCCACCGCCAAACTCATCTCACGGACCGTACCTACACACCACTTTCACCAGAACCATGCCCGACATTCTGCAAATTTCGGCGCAGACCGCCCATATCTCCGGTTTCATGGTGACATTTGAACCCCCTGTCGGTGATCTCGGAGTGTCTGTCCTATAAAGATCAGACGGGAGGTGAGGTGACTTCGATACTCTTCCCTCCTTCCTTCCTCCTTCCTTCCTCCTTCCTCCCTGTTCTTGTCCTCTGATCGGCTTCGCTGAGTCTACGGATTCCTCAATGGTTAGTGGCACATATGACTGTTTATAACCTGCTCTAACGCTTGCTAGTTCCCTTCTCACCGCTACCCGCGTACAGTGGCTTCAAACCTCAACTTGGACGTTCTAATTTCTTTCTCGCGCCTCCCCTGTGTCCATTTATTTGCCTTGTCTGTATTTTGTACGCATTCTCTATCCGGTTGACGATCGTCCGTGCTTACCTTTCGGCCCAGAGGAACTGTCGCCGATCTCGAAGGGGCTACCTCCCTGCACTGTGAAGCCCTCTAACTTCAATCATCCCAGTCAACTGGTCACCGACGCTATCCCCCTCGAGTTGTGGTTCGATCCGTATGTGTGTTTGACTCCGTCAAGTCTTGCTACGTGTTAACATACAGCACTCAGGCGTTCTGACCGCCCATTTTGATACATGTACTTGCCATTGGTATGTTTGTTCTATCGCATCACCCATGGCAGTCCTCTCATACTCTATTACCCAATACTAGGATTCCTTGAGGTTTGGTCATCTTGTCTGTCTGGCGCACCTTTTCTCGTCTCGTTTGCCCCATGTCCCAAGCCCCCTTCTCCATTCTGCAACCAGCTGATTCGTCCCTTTCGTAGTGGCCCCTGTGGCTCCTTCCTTAGAGCCAAGTTGATCACACTGAGAACGAAGCTGATCATCATCTTATGAGGGCCGCTTTCCATCTTTCGATAGTCAATCGTGTCGTCTGTAAACCTTCTGGCGTGTAATATAACAATGCAAAGTACTGTTTTTACCCATCACCGGGATTGATGAATGCTAGAGATTGAGAAATAACCTACTCCCCCCAGTGCTGCTGTACATCGATCAATTCAATAGTATTTGATCACACGGGTGCTTCTGAGCCCGCCATAAGAGACACCCTCCCTCAGTCAATTCTCTTGTCATAGAGCAAGGGTGGCGAGATTCTAGCAATATCCTTCTCCACAGCCTCAATAGTCCTTCCGGCCTGCACGACAGTAATGTGGTAGTGGAGGGGGTTGACATTCTTTGGAAAGCCCCGAGCAAAATTGCAAATCCAGTGGTGCCCGTCGTACTGATATCGCATAGAATTGTCCTTTGGAGTGTCGTGCGTGTCGCGCTACATCCATTTGATTAATGAGCTCATGCGTCCGTCCGTAAGTCACTTAGAACGAACTTATTTTCAGAAATGGACAATGCAATGGTTGGGTCGGATGGACGCAAATTGTGCGAATATCCTTGTCGAGGTTACCATTCTGTCCCATCACTCTCAGGTCTGCCAGCCTGGCGTAGATGCTCGATCTTGTAGGCCTGAGAGACCTGGCAATTCTTCGGATTGTTCGATTTCAACGGTCAATCGTCAGACTCAGATTGGTCGGGAGCCTGCAATTCTTAATGCAACATGAAGATTGCAAGCCGAAAGCCGGAAGAGATTTGACGATTAGGCGGTGTGAGCGGTGCTCTCGGGCCCACTCAGCCGTTCTGCCTTTTATTTGACTGAGTAAATTTCTGGACACGAAGCGGGGCTCCAAAAAGGTTTGTGAGATTGAGATCAAACAGCACAGATAGTA
Source organism: Candolleomyces aberdarensis (assembly GCA_004126415.1). Classification (NCBI taxonomy): domain Eukaryota; kingdom Fungi; phylum Basidiomycota; class Agaricomycetes; order Agaricales; family Psathyrellaceae; genus Candolleomyces; species Candolleomyces aberdarensis. The sequence continues at coordinate 14,440 of SDEE01000625.1, forward strand.
AAGGAATCTTAGACGTATGGCTCGGCCCCAACATAAAAAAAGGTCAGTGTGTGCAAATGGAAAGCAGAAGGCGGCCGTGCTATGATCCTTGTCCTAACTTCAATGAAGAAGGATACAAGATATTTGGGCCGCCGCGTCAGTCAGGCTTGCTGTGCAGCCCAAGCTTCCGTGCTGCATTAAATCCGAGTGCAAGGTCGGTCCAGCTCTGAGCCTTGGTGGGCTGCCAAACGCACCCCCCGCCGCCCCTGTCCGCTGCCGCACATAAATTGCCAGAGCTCCATCGTTTCTGGGATATTTTATCCTGCGTTCTCGTATTTTTAGGTATACCAGTACTATCGGTACTCAAATACCAGGCTGTAGATAAATCACCCAACGGAAGTTGTGGGACAACTCAAAGATCTCCAGGGTATTATGATTCGTTTTGGAAGTGACCGAATGCCTAATCCCCTTACAAAGATAGCTCTCTCCACTCATAACTAAGGACCTCAAACGCATTGAAGCAGTGGTATTGAATCACTACGGGGTCAGGTTATACACGTAGACTTATTGGCATATCTATCATGAGTCCCAGCGCTGGTCTGCGGTGATGGACATTATTTGATCAGATCAGATCAGATATTTCATTATCTGCGGGCCATTTTTCTCGTGATGTGTTCAAGCTTTATTTGCTCCATCACAAGATCATTGATTTGTGTATATCTTCTCCTCCTCCCCTCTTGCCATCGGATGGGGGCTCGGGCGAGACGAGCGGATGGGTAGGAGCCTGCACCTGTCGAACTCATAGGGCCTTGGGGCTGAGCGAGCAAGAGTACTGAGTTGCTAAGTAAAGCAAAGGCTACTATTATCGACAGAAATTAGGTTGAATGATGGGGAAAAAACTAGCCAGCCTTGCATTCGCCTCGCTGTCGCCTACTGCCACCCGACCACATTCAACTGTGGGGCATCCAGCCAGCCAACCGTCTACCACAAACTTCGACGACGTGCCCTGCATTCTCCACGACAGCTACAACGACGGTGCCTAGTTTTCGCAGAGACAACCCCTCTATTCGGTTCTGGTCCTTGCGATGGACCAGGCGCAGTACTTATCGGTCGTGTAATGACAAAGAGTGCAGATATAGGACAAGGCGTTGGAGGACAGTAGGGCTCATCCAGAAGTTTGGACCAACCCCTAGCGATAACATGCTGTATGTGGCAGAGTTTCATCATTGTTTCGATAGCTTCTCTTAGAGTATTCTTGCAGCTTCCCTCGTGAAATGGAGCCTTGGCCGCCTTACACTTCTTGTATGTCGTTCTGGGCTCGGTCTGCTTGACGTGGCGGTAGATGGACTCACTTTTTACATCAGGTACTTTTCCGCTGCGGCGTTCGATTGCACTCACTAAATTGAACTTTGGGTGCTCTTGGTGATGGTGGAACATGGGTTCACGGTTTGTCGCGACTCAAGGACAAACCCGACTGCATTGTCTATTCTTTCGGTTCGTGTTCCACCCCTCGACCTTGCTTTGTTTGACGCTGAGCCCGTTCAAAGGTATCAACTACGAATCATCTTTTGAGGCTGATATTCTGAAGGATACAATGCACTGTCAAATTTGGGGATATGACTTCGGCGTCAAGTTGTTCGGCCCTGAGATTCCTTCCAATTTGGGAGCACGTACGCACTTCAGCGCCTATGCTTTGGGCGGCGAAGACGACCATGGTCCTGAAGATGATCCTCCCATGTACACGCTGGAAACCTTGATGAAAATGAAAGGTATGTCTTCAATGGTAAAACTGCTTATCGTTTGCGGAACTGGCGTTGTTTGCTTTAGCCCATGGCCACATCGACATCCTCACTGCTCTCATCAAGCTTTACAATAACTTTGGTCTTTCGCTTCTGTTGGGTTAACTGCAGCTTGAGATTCATATCTGGAAGAAGCGCTTCGCTCGGTTCTTGTCTTGGTGGGAGATGCTCGAAGCCGCTGGGCTGCGCCCCTTCTGGACCGAAGTCAGTATCAGATCATGAATATTGGGGTTCGCAACGAAATCGCGATAGTGACATAGTCAGGGCTGCTACTGCTACTTCTAGGTATCTATCTAACTTACTACGACCCTGGCTCGCTTGATCCGATAAGAGAGCCAGAACTCTCGGATCTCGATGTTCCTTCTGCATCAATTGCAAGGAAATTCGCTCCAGCACTGAATAACTTGGTGTCCCACCACTTCCCGAGCTCCCAATCCATCCCGGAAGTAGTCACGTTTGACGTGCTCGTCTGCACGCGAAGATTTCTCTCATTAGAACAGCAAATTTGACGAAATCCAACGAAGATGTTTGGCGTGTTGCGGAACTCGATCCCGAAGTCAACATTGCCTCGCCATCCGCCAGGACCACATTTGTCCAAATCGAAAGGGCTTCCCATATCCGTGGAGAATTTCCCAATCCAAACATTCTTTTTCCTCACGGATTCGCTCCCTGGAATGGCAATCCAAGTCACGGCTGCGGAGATCAGGTTTCCCGATAACACGCCTTCCTCCTCGTTGTTTGCGATACCGACAGTAAACCCTGTGTGATCTACCTCGGTCGTGTACATCCGGATGCTCCACTTTCCTACCATCTCGATGCCGCTCAGACATGCGAAAATGACCGGGGCGCCGTTTGAAAAGGGCTCGTCAAACGTGACCCTTTCCTCCAACCCCCACTTCTGGATCATGTAGTTCGATGACTTGAAAACACCCATTCGCCAGGTGGGTTGATCTACTATGGCCATCCAGTTGACCCCCGCCCAGTGCAGCATCCCATCGGCCCAGGATACTCCATGGCAGGTAAACCGGTCCCTTCTGATGTTGGAGGCGAACGATTCAACGCGAATACAGCTGGTATTTGTCAAACCTGCGTCAATGTGGTCGAGACCCACTGCAACGCGGGGTACGTTGACGAAGGCTCTTTCAAAGCTGACAGCAGCTGGGTAACGTGCAGCGGCCTTGGTAAGCCTGTAGTCGTTGCCTAAATGGCATCTTCCTGTCAGGACCTTCACTCCATGCTGAATTCATCGTTAGTGGTAAGTCGAAGAATGATCACGAAGGAATCTCACATAGTCGGAATTGGCATGAACCAGAACGTCAAACCTTTCGATCTCCCGAGCCAGTTCTTCATAACAGATAAATGCTACGATCAATCTTTCAGTTTCAAGCCTAAAATGAGAATGGGAAGATATGCCCTCGTACCGCAGCTATCAGTTGAAACATTTCCAAAATGAATTCCTCCGTCTTCCGTCGCCGCCCTTGCGATGTATAAGTTTTTCATGACCCCGTCATGGTGGTAATGACCACCTCTGGACATCGCAGTCCCAGATGAATATTTGATAAAAACAGGAGAAAGATTCGAAGCTTACAGCACGGGCTGCATGTTGTCGATCTTCGAGATATTGAACGGCCCTACTACCTGTCGTCACTCATAATTCGCAGGATTTCCAAGCAGTATCTCAAACTTGGATTCCTGGCGCCCAAACAGTGAGTGGGAAACCAACAGGTAATTATAAATTACCAGTGTGTCCTTACAAGACGGTTGGCCCCATCGCGAGGTATTCGAGCTCCGGAGATGTGAAATCCGCACTCCCCAGGGTCTGCAGAATTGGGTAAGGAATGATAGCAGGCTGAATCGAGGCAATCGAGAAGCGCACAGCAGCCGTTCTGTCAAGCGGGATCATATTTAACATTAGACGCATTGTCGGTAGCGCAAGTGAGCGTGACCTACCGAGGATGAAGATCTTGCAACGTACAACGGGCGTGAACTTTCGCCATCTTTCCCTGCTTCAATCGGTCGGAGCGTGGGGGACTCGAAGAGCTGGAGGATCACTGGGACCAGATCTCCACTGTAGACCTGAATCTGGGCATCTCTTAGTCGTGTATGATATCGCCCGCTGGTTTCATAGAGACCACGTACCCATTTACCAGGCGTGTCTTGAGAATCCATGGACGGGTGGTCGATATCGATGGAAGGAGATAGATACTCAGCAGAAGGCACACCACGTTCATTAAAAGACGCAGCTTGACAAACTAAGGAGCACAAATAAGATGGCAGCAGCTAACCATATGTACACACATACGCACATCATAAAGCTCCGAGTCCGCGTGGTGACTGCGCATAGTGGATATCGTCGTCACCGTAGGACAAGATGATGTGTATCAAAGGGGGGCAGCCGCTGATAGATAGGTGGTACCAAACAACCCCCACTGGTGGGACATACAGACCCCCACCTGTGGGGGTTCATGTGACCTCAGGCATGTGAAACAAGTAAATGCTTACTATGAATTATGTTTATGTAACAGCACAGGTAGAACATGCTAGATCTCAGAATGGACAACTACACACATGAAGTAGCCCACATCTTCCAGCAATGATGTTTGAAGTATTTGTTTCAATGATTCAGCTTTGGAGCTCATATGTGGAAAGACTGTTCAGCTTCATTATCTGGTATGGATGAGGGCAGAAGGGGCAGACAGCTTCAATTTGAGAGGCTTGAGTTCCTGGGTTTGAAAGGGCAGTAGGAGCTCTGTATAACTTCCTGAATGATGGGGCAAGGGTTTGAGAGGTGGAGTCAGAGTTCCATATGACCATGGAATAAGCCAAACTCATATCCTGGAAGGTGGGACAAATTTCCAAGGTTGTGTGGGAATATGGCCTGGGCACCTGGTGAAATAGGGATGGGTGGAAGCCTAGTGTAACTGTCAAACAAACCCTACACACATCCTGCAAGGTTGGATAGACTTCCAGAGTTGTTTGATTGAAGGCAGAARGTTCTACATGACCCCCAGACAAGCCACAAGTTCACCTGAAAAGGTGGGATGGACTTCCAAGGTTTTGTGGGTAGAAAGGGAGGCTCTCTATGGCTTCCAAAAAGCCAAAAAGATACCTTGGCAGGTGCAATAAGCTTCCAGATTGGCATGGGTGAGGCATGGATGGTCTGACAGGGAACAATGAAACATGAGGTGCGGGGAAAAGCTGTGCAGGGCAGTCACCCAACTCAGGGAGGTGAGACAAACTTCCAAGGTTGCTGAAGTGGAGGGTGGAAGCTATGCATGCCCTCTCAGCAAGCCACAAATGTAGCTTGGGAGATGGAATGGACTGCTAAAGTTGTTCTGATGAAAGATGAAGGTCCCACATCACCTTTGAACCAGCCATAACCAGGTCTGAGAAGTTGGGATAAACTTCTTGAGTTGTCCAGATGAAGGGTGGAAGTGCTGAGCAATCTCCAGGCAAGCTAAAAGGAAGTCTGGGAAAGTGGTGTGAGCATCCAGGATTGTCCAGGTGATGGGAAGAAGCTCCATACGGCTTCTGAAAGAATATTTTGGGAAGGTGGGATGAACATTGTACAGGAGGAGGGTGGAAGCCCTGCATGACTTCTAAACATGCAGAAAACAAGTCCTGGAAGGCTGTATGATCTAACAAAGCTGTTCAGATGAAAAGAGGAAGCCCTATATGACTTCTGAATGAGCTAAGAGCAAATCTGAGAAAGTGGTGTGAACATCCAAGGTTGTCTAGGTGGAAGGTGGGAGCGCTGGGAGACCTCAACACAAGCTAGGTGCAAGTCTGAGAAGAAGGTGAGATGAACATCCAAAGTTGTAACAAAGAAAGATGGAAGCTCCATATGACCTCTGAACATGCTGAAAGCAAGTCTAGGAAGGATATATGATCTTCTAAAGTTGTCAGATGAAAGGTAGAAGCTTGAGAGTGAATTTGGGAAGGTGGTATGAACATCCAAGGCTGTCTGGGTAAAGGTCAGAAGCTTCACATGGCTTATAAATGAACCATACATACATCTAGAAAGGTGCGATGAACATCAAAAGTTGTGCGGAAGGAAAGTGGAAGCCCCACATGACCTCTGAACACGCTGAAAGCAAGTCTGGGGGGGCTGTATGATCTTCCAGATGAAAGGCAGAAGATCTACACAACTTGTAAACAAGCTGAGAGTAAATCTGGGAAGGTGGTATTAGCATCCAAGGTTTTCTGTATCAAAGGCAGAAGCTCCTCATTGGTTCCAAATGAATCTCACCCACATCTAGGAAGGTGGGATGAACATCCAAGCTTGTGCAGAAGGAAGGAGGAAGCCCTGAATGACCTCTGAACATGATGAAAACAAGTCTGGGAAGGTTGGATGATCTTCCAAAGTAGTCTGGATGAAGGCTGGAAGCTCTACATGACCTCTAAACAAGCTGAGAGTTAATCTGGAAAGGTGGTATGAACATCCAAGGTTGTCTGAGTTAAGGGCAGAAGCTTTGAATGACTTCCAAATCAACCGTACACACATGTGAGAAGGTGAGATGAACATCCAATGTTGCAAGGAAGGAAGGTGGAAGCCTGACATGATCACTGAACATCCTAAAAACAAGTCCGGCAAGTTGGGATGATTATCTGAAGTAGTACAGACAAAAACAGAAGCTCTGTATGACCTCTGAACAAACTGAAAGCAAACCCAGGAAGGTGGTATAAATACTCAAGCTTGTCCAGAGGAAAGGCAAAAGCGCTGCATAGCTTCTGAACAAATGATAAGTATGTTTTGAATGGTGAGATGAACATCCAAAGTTGTGCAGAAGGAAGATGGAAGCCCCATATGACCTCTGGACATGTTGAAAGCAAGTCTAGGAAGGCTGTATGATCTTCCAAAATTGTCAGATGAAAGGTAGAAGCCTGAGAGTAAATCTGGGAAAGTAGTAGAAACATCCAAGATTGTCTGGGTGAAGGGCAAAAGCTCTGTATGGCTTGGAAAAAAACCATATACACATCTAGGAAGGTGAGATGAACATCTAAAAGCTGTGTAGAAGGAAGGTGGAAGCCCTGCATAACCTCTGAACAAGCTGAGAGCACATCTGGGAAGGTTGGATGATCTTCCAAAGCTGTCCAGATGAAACAGAGAAGCTCTGCACAACCTCTGAACAAGGTGAGAGCAAATCTCCAAGGTGGTACAAACATCTAACATTGTTCAGATGAAGACCAGAAGCTCTGCATTGCCTCTGAACAATTTGCAAGCCAATCTGGGAAAGTAGGATGAGCTGTTGGAGTTGTTTTATTGAAGTCATAAGTTACAGGGAAGTTTGGGTAAGTGGAATAAACTTTCAAAGCTGTCCAGATGAAAGGTGGAAGCTCTGCATGACCTCCAAACAAGGATCAAATAAATCCAGAAGGGTGGATAAGCTTCCAATGTTGTCTGGATGACAGCTGAAAGCTCTGTATGACCTCTAAACAAGCTGAAAGTATGTCTGGGAAGGTGAGTTGAACATCCAAGTTTGCAAAGAAGAAGGGTGGAAGATCCACATGACCTCCAAAAAAGCTGAAAGCAAATTTGGGAAGGTCTTATAAACACCCAAAGTTGTGCAGGAGAAAGTTGGAAGCCTCTTATAACCTCCAAATAAACTGCAAACAAATTTAGGAAGATGAGAGGAGCATCCTAAGTCACCTGGGTGAACATGGGGAGCCATTCATGGCCTCCAAACAACCTCCTATCAAGACTTAAAAGGTGGGGTGATCTTCTAGAGTCTGGCCGGTATTCAAAGAAAAATAGGTGGTGAACAAAAGCTCTGTATCAGCCTCAGATTACCTTACATACCCCCTAGAAGCTCAAACAAGCTTCCAAAAGTGTCTGGACTCAGAGCAGAAGCCTTGCATGACCTCCAGACATGTCACAAGCATACTGAGGAAGGTTTGACAAGCTTCTAAACTTGTCATGGAAGTGCGAAGCAGAAGCTCCATATGACCGCTACAAAAGTCATATGTTTACCTTGGAAGCAGAGTTGAACTTCCAGGATTTTCAGCTTGAACAGCGAAGCTTTTCACTCTAGGAGATGGATGGTGGATGGAAGCTTAGTTTGACTTCCCCAGTGATCTGGGGGAAAGGGTGGAAGCCCTGCATTACCTCCAGATAAGTTGTGAGCACATTTGGGACAGTGGGATGAACCTCCGATTGCAATCACTTGTGTGAAGTGACTGATGCGTTCCACGGCGAGTTCCAAGGCATTTTTGACTGGAACAACAGCGGAGTGATAGTTGCAGATGCCGGAAGCACCGCCTTGGCATGCGACGACCCCTCGTAGTACCTGGTCAAAAACGCCTTGGAACGATGGGACATGATATTCCTAGACTTGGGCTGTTGGAAGCTTCAGACAACCTCATCAACTCTTGTTAAATATGGCAGAAGTTTGAGTCAGCTTCTAACTTCAATCAAGAGCAGAGGCTACCTCTTACGTGCTCAGTCAAGCTCAGTCAAGTTGGGAAGTTGCTACGCCCCCACTGATGCATAACTTGGAAGGTTTCGTCACCTTCAAAATTTCAGTTCAAGGTTCCCTACAAATGGAGTCATGACAAGTTGATTATATCAATGTATCTCTCTCTACAGACGTATAAGACAACACATCAAAATAATTATTTTAGCCAACTACAAGGAATACACAGTACTAATCGTCAAAGAACTCATTGGCATCAAAATCAGAAACATTGTCAGCAACCTCCATGTAAACCATCTTCCTCTTCTCCTTCTTCAACTGCTGCTGCCGAATCTTCTCCGCTCTCTCTGCCTCCTCTTGCCTCGTTTTCTTGATATCTGCCAACAGCTTCATCACATGGCGCTCCCTGAACTTCACATGAGAGACCTCGTTGTCGTGGTGGTCGTACTCGTAGAGGCTTTCAAGCGTAATACAGAAGCTCTTGAGGCCAAGGCAGAAGAGATAGTGTTCACGGGGTTTCAAGGGCATTCCGAAGCCTTCCTTCCTGTCCGTGTGCGATAGAGAAGTAAGAGCAAAACCCTTCCACAGCCAGAAGTCCATCAATACGTGTTCATAGAGACACCCGCAGTGAAGAATACGCCGACCGTGCCTCATCGGGAAGAACTTGTGAACGTTTTCAAGGGTAAAGTTGGGGTTCTTGGGCTGTTCACGTCGACCAGGTACTCGGGGTGGGGGAAGGAGGATGCTATATTGCTCGAGTGGAGTAAATGAAGGAGGGTAGGGAACGCCGGTTACGCTGTAGTCGGACTTGTCGTTCAGATTCCCATCGTGGGTGATTTTCCTTCCATGCTCGTAAACGGTGTGGTACTGGCAGACTGTTCGCCCATTGCCGAGGATAAAGCAAGAGGCTGCTACCTTCTCGCTCCAGCCGCTGACCTCTGGCAAATAGTCTGAGTGTCGACGGGTCCAAGTGCGAACCTAGAATTTTCGGAGTAAATCAATGAACTGTAGCCAAGATAGGATAATCGAAAACTTACTCGGTCAGGGAGCGGGACATTCTTATCCCGGAAGGCTTGGAAGGCCTCAGCACTGCTGTCTAAGTGAGAATGTTAGCTCTGAACAAAATTATGCAAGGAATGTACATACTCAGTAGCTTCCCTTGCTGGATCAGGTCCAAATTCTTCCAGTAGGCTGGGAAATGAGACTTGCCTACGGCAGGCTGGAGTTCAACGATGTCGCTGCTGCTATCCTCGGAATTGGATCCGCTGCTGTCAACGTCCTATTTCACAATTGTTAGCTGGAGGCTTGACTGAACGATAGGGACTGACAAACTGACCATGTCTTCAAACCACTCGCTCTCATCAGATCCGTTATCGCTCTGAAACAAAAAAGGGTGTTTGAGTACATGAAGACGATTGTGAAGACGATGAAGAATAAATGAGCTTACCATCGGAATCAGACCAGCCTCGTTTGCAAGGTCGTGCCCAGTTCAAGATTGAGAAGGACCGTCACTGGTCGCCCTTGAAACGACTTGAAGGCTGGTAGAGTCAACAACGGGGTTGACAGAGATGGGTACAGATGCGTGAGCAACCGCCTGAGTAGGGTTAACATTGGGAGTTGGTGCATCGGCCAAGACAGAGGTTGAAGGGGCTGCCACTTGAGCAACCGCCTGAGGGGCACTAACGGCGAGTGTCAATGCACCGGCCAGGGTGGAGGGTGAAGAGGCCGCCGCTTGAACAACGGCCTGAGGACCGCTAATGCTGGGGGCTGGCGCACTGGTAGGAATGAAGGGTGAAGGGGCTGCTGCTTGAGCGACGGCCTGAGGAGCACCGTCATTGAGAGTGCGTTGACTAGTAGTGATGGAGGTCAAAGGGGTAGCTGGTAGAGAAGTTTCCACTGACGCAGGAGCATTGGCTTTGGACAACGCTGTCGTGGGCACGACGGGGACAGAGGCCACTTGTGTTGGCACAGAAGCGGAGTCAGGCGCCACAGAAGTTGGAACCGTAGCCTGAGGAACGTTGGCAGCAGGAACTGGCTCAACCACAGAGACGGCAGTGGAAAGTGCAGGTGCGGCGATGGCGACATTCGGAGTGGGAGGAGCGGGAGTGGAAAGAGCGGGAGTGGGAGGAGCGAGAGCAGAAAGAGCGGGAGTGGGAGAAGCAGGAGTGGGAGCAGCGGACTGAGCGGTGAGGTCAACAGAATCGGCAGTAGCATCGACCTCCATTGAGTCTGGATTAAACGAGTGAGGATCCTAAACATTGACCAAAAACATTGAAGTAGTACGCACCACTCTGAGCCGCAGCTGAACGGGTCATCTTGGCAACTTGGGGACGTTTGTTGGTACCTTTTAGGAGTTGGCCTTGACGACGTTTGAGACCGGCAGCATTGGCAGAAACGATCTTCTTCTTCTCTGCAAGAACTTGAACGGCATCCATGTTGTTATGGAATAACCCAATGTAGTAATATCTTTTTTTTCTTTTCTCTTAGTAACACTAGGACTGCGAACGATGACCGCAGTTAGGACTCTGGAACTAGCGCAGTGACTGTGTAACTGCGCTAGTATGGACTTTGTAATATTAGAATGGACTTTGTAATATTGGTACTGCGTACTTACCAATACCGTCACAGCCTTGGCCTGCGGCACAGTAGTTAAACTTGTATATTAGTTCGACGCTGAAGAGGATAGTCTCTTCAGCTTGTTCTCAAGAATCTACAACCTTGACTACTCGTAACACGTATCAGGCTCTCCTCTTCTAAAGAAACTCCTCCCGTTGCATGCTCGAGTTCTACACCACTCGCGAAATCACCAATCATTTCCTCGTTACCAAACTCGACATCTACTTCCGCGTGGACTCCGAACTCAAGCTCCATATCGGAGGCTTTGTCGTCCGCACCATCATCAACGATCTCCTTGACGCCGCACGCCGTGGCATCCGTCGACCCCCGACTTCTCCAGAACTCGGACAAGTCCTCGAACTCCTTGATTCCCGATCCCACTTCGGACCCGACGATCTTCAGCTCTTCTGGAGGAACGTATCGACTGCCCCAGTCCCTCCTATCGTCCACCAAGTTCCGCCCATTAGATTTCAAACAGAGCAACAACCTGAACGACTTCGCAAGCGTCCCCGCCGGGACTCCTCGTCATCAGAGTCTGAGAGTCCTGTGGATTCGGCCTGACCAATTTGTAACTCCGCCTATCTTCTACGAACACTTCGAAGTCCAAGGACATATCCGAACGGCTTACTCCCACCTTTGTCACCACTACGAAGAAGACCCCGACTGTCTCCATTGGATCACCTACAGCGAGATCATCTGCCCCGAAGGCCCCGCTTTCTACTACATCGAAACCGACCGTAGTGGTGCCGTAACAAGAGAACAAGCTCTCATCATTCTTCCCTTTGTCAAACGGGAAGACGATAATCTCGAAGCTCCCTACATCACGCAGGAACTCCCCCATGATTTCTTCTGACTTCCAAGAAAGAACCACAGAAGACGGAAAACGCTACATCGACATCGAAGTTTACTTTGCCGACCACGAAATTGGTAAGATAACCGAAATAGGCCTCACCCTTAATCTTGAAGACAAACTTGCCGAGGTTATCCAACTCCGAAGAATCACAGACGAAGAATATTTCGCAGCCTGGGAACGGTCCAGAAGAAGCAGACTCCCCTCGGAACAACCATCCGCTCAACCATCCGCTCAACCATCCCCATTTGCTCAGGCCACCCAGAACCTGGCACGACTTGCAAACCAGCTCGCCCCACCACTCGCACCGCTTACTATACCACCTCAAACCTCTACGAACCCCTTCACCCTTCCATCTGAGGAATCCCCTCAGTAAATTAAGTCACCACGTCTCTGCTGGCCCAACGACCCCTTGCCCCCCTGTCTTGTGCCAAGAAACCACATTGGTTTATCACCCTTACATCGAGAGACGCCACCCCAGGACTAAAGAAGGGAAACATCATCTATTGCGAGAAACAACCCTGCCCCCATCGAGAAGACCCGAACAACCGAGGAGAACCGCCCACCCCGATTTACATCGTACCCAATCAAGAAAACAAGAAGCACGCCGGAAACAAAAGTCACCCAGAATACACGTGCACCGACACCGACCTACACGCATTCCATTTCTCTTCGCTAAGAGACTCCTTCGAACACAAAGGAGATTGGAGAACGTGCAGACAACAACCCTGCCCGAAACGAGAAAACCGCTATCCAAACCCACCAGAAAACTACGAAGCAACCTCGGAAGAAAACCAGGAAGAAGCAGGAACCGAACCAACAGCCCAAGAAAACCCTGTGGTTAACGAACCATCACAAACCGAACAAACGCCACAGCCACAATCCAAAGGAAAGGAAAAGGAAAGATCCCCGACCCCACCAACACAGCAAGCCGAATCCAGTGGGTCGGCCCAGCCAGAAAGAACCCCGACACCAGAAACCCAACAACAACAACCGCCGCAAACCCCGGAAGGATCTCGACCCAAGCAGGAACAACCAAGAGCGCCCAAAAAGGAAAGGCCCAAGAAACCCGAACCACCCAAAGAATCCTCTCACCCCACCACCAAAGCAGAAGGAGACGAAAACAGCTCTGACGACGACCTCCCGTGCTATCAGAAGGTTCATCATTATCACTCCAAACGAGCTTCTGATTTCACACTCCCAACCGGAGCTTACTGCCAAGAACAACCCTGCTCGAACAGAAACTTTACCAGGGATCCCAGCCGCTGCACCCCTGACAACCGACAGAACGTACTGAAACACTTCTCACTCGACTTCGAGTGCAACAAGAAAGATTCCCACTACTACCACACCAAGCAGAACCGAGACAAGAGAGTAGCCAGAGGAGGAAAACGAGGACACAATTGTATCATCCAACCCTGTCCCCAGAGATACAGCAGAACCCCCAAAGCATTCGGACACGAGACCCACCAAAGGTGTACCCCCGAGAACGCAGCTCTGATCAAGAAAGGAATGGAAGGCTACTCCATCAGCAGGACCGCCACCGACGAGAAACCCAACGGGAACGGAGATCTTGGAAACAAACCCCCGACATTCGACGGAACCAGATCCAAATTCCGAGAATGGTTGAACCAGATCCGGATCTCCCTTGCCCTTAACTACGCCAAATACTCCACGGACGAACTCAAGATATTCTATGTCCTTTCCCACCTTCGGGGAGAAGCAGGATTATGGGGAGAAGCATGGATGAAGGATACCCCTACACCATCCACTGGGACCAAGGACTGGGGGACCTTCGATAGTTTCATGGAAAAGCTCAAAGGCGCCTACAAACCAGGAAACGAAGAAGACACCTCCCTCGCGAAACTAGAACAACTCCAACAAGGAAACCTCCGGGCCAGCGAATTCCTCACCACCTTTAGACTCGAAGCACGACGATCAGGCCTACTTACCAGCGGAACCCTAGATACCGGAAACGACCGACAGTTAGTCAGGAAACTCAAAAAAGCCCTGAAGAAATCCGTGGTCCGCCAAGTAATGATGCTTCCCACCAAACCTGCCAATTTCAAAGAATGGTGCACCAAAGCCATCGAAGTCGATGATCAGTATCACGAAATGATGGATTCAATCACCGAAGCCCGACCTACCAAGGCACAAATCGACACGCGACTCCGCGCTGTCGTAACTATGACCAAACTCACCACGAAGGAACAAGAAGAACTCCGAAAGAAAGGAATTTGCTTCCGTTGCCGCAAAGGAAAACACCTCGCCAAAGACTGCACCGTCAACTCAACCATCCCAGGATTCCAGAAGAAAGACGCGCCAAAGAAAGAGTACCCCCAGAAGAATGCCAAGACATGGGGCAAAGAAGCCGCCATACAAGTACTCACCCTCATGGAAGGAATGGACCAAGACCAATACGACGAATTCGTCACCCATATGAACACTTCTCGTAATAATGCTACCGATTCTCAGAACGATACGGACAATGTGGATTTTTAGGATGGAGAACTGATTCAACGCCAGTATCTCCCGTATTAGTCGTCTCTTCAGTATTAGTGGCTCAGATCAATAATAAATCTATGCATATTCCGGCCAGAATACGAAACGAGCAGACGAAGGAAGACGTTGAAGTAAAAGCATTATTGGATAGCGGAGCAGGAGACACCTTCATGGATCGAAACTTCGCAAAGAAACACCGAATTCCAGTAACACGGTGAAGAGATCGAGAACGGCAAGACGACTAACACCCACAACCACACCTAACACCAACTCAACGTCGAGCCGGGCGAGATATGTAGCGTAGATAGACCTTTTGTAGTCGCGCCGCACCGAAATCAGGGGTGCGAGGTATGGGGGTAGTGTAGAGTATTAAGAATAAACTAGTATTCACTCTCTTAGACACACTAGGTCCAGTAAACCAAGGGGTACTCGATAAATCGCAAAATCAACCGTAAGGTTGAGCCTTTTAAGCCTTGTCTTTTCTTTACTTAAATCACGCCGCGCGAGATAGAAGTCACGTAACCGATAGATTGCAAACGCAAATAACACAAATAAAAACAGCAGTAATTCTCTGAGGAAAAACTATGCTACGAGAGTCCGTGGTTTATATACTAACTGGAGCCGCGCG
>SDEE01000626.1:0-29212 GCA_004126415.1 Candolleomyces aberdarensis
TTGGCGAACGCATGGTTCACAAAAAGACTATAATTTGCCTATTCTCTGACCCTACACTCGACCTCAACTACAACAAGAGCCACGATCGGCTCATTCGAGTCCGATGCTTTTCAATTGGAGGGGATAAACGAAATCGAACCTCAGGGCCTATCATTCGCGAGCTTCCAGCTGACTCAATCTTCAAGCTCGACTAGCCTAGAACTCCTCATATCCTTCTCCGCCTTGAAGTTGTACCTCCTCCTTTGCCGACGCGTCGACAAGCTCACAAATTGATGGAGACGTGGGATCTGGGACCTCTTGGGCCACCAGCGTCGCAAAGAGATCATCGAGCTTGAAGATTGAGTCAGCTGGAAGCTCGCGAATGATAGGCCCTGAGGTTCGATTTCGTTTATCCCCTCCAATTGAAAAGCATCGGACTCGAATGAGCCGATCGTGGCTCTTGTTGTAGTTGAGGTCGAGTGTAGGGTCAGAGAATAGGCAAATTATAGTCTTTTTGTGAACCATGCGTTCGCCAAGGTCAATCCAAACCAAATACCCAGCCTTCAATGCTGCCATAATGACTGCCAACTCCTTATCCAACTCTTCTTTTCCTTGGTACAGCCGGAATTCATGGTAGCCTTGCAAATCCAAGTCCTGTACCGGTGCAGACTGCGAAGCAACAAGGTCATCAAGAGATCGATCCACCTCTGCCGAGATTCCAGGATATCGCTTTCCTTCAATAGGACGCATCAAGTTGATATTCCGCTTCTTCCAGTCGCGGAAGTAAATCGAGAATTTCATCGGCAGCCCTAGCCTCTCCAGAATTTCTTCCGCCTCCGTAGTTCCGTGACTCCAACAAATGGATATATCGCATGATGAAGCCGCAATCGCTGAAGGTTTCCAGCAGCGGGGAGTCAGATGGTCGAAGTCTCGATTACGAACAAGCTTGAGGCGGCGTGGTTTTCGTTCCCAGTGCAGGTATTTGAGATATAGCTTGGAGAGGCACACACATGAGGAGAATCGGTGTCCGATTTCGTCAACAGCAAAATTGGGTTTGTGTCCGCCGATCATCCGCGAGCGACCGAATAAGATCTCAAGCGAGTTGTCCCCAAGCAAACATAGAAGTACTGCAAGGTCTGGGTCAAGGATGAGTGTTTGTGTGACACGAAATACTGCAGTCTTGACCATTGACTGAAGGTCACTGTACAGGTGGCTGGGCATAAAGGAATGTTCGTGTTTGATGTAGAGGGCGCAGGAAAGGAAGGAATATCGGACCAGGCTCTTGATTTGCTGGGTAATGGTGAATGAGGGGTTGATAAATGGCTCAACAAGCGCATTAAGCATTTCTCCAAGCAGAGATAAAGCCCGATGTGTCTCTAGTTCGGTAGGGTCAAATCTTGCGGTGCTGAGGTTGCGAAGCTCAGAGACCATGACCAACAGTTTAATCGCTCGAGGAACGTCTTGAGGATCTTTCGGGTTCAGAAGGCTGTCTAGGTTCTGTGTTGTAGTCGCTTTCGGATTGAGAAGTGAGAATAGAGTGTCGTCCGTCCAATCGACACCCTCGAGCTGCTCGAGCCACTGCCACAGCAAGTCTTTGTTAATAACAGTCTTGTTCACAAGAATGCCCTCTCGAGTACACAGTAGCTTGCATATACCTGCTTCAATATCAGCTCAAACAGGCATGAATTTTGAGATCGAAGTATGTACGCTTGAAGCTGTGTTTGTAATCGAGATCATGAGTCTCGAAATTTGGGCCTGTCATTAAATTCATGCCTTGAAGTTCCCCGAGATGACGGAAAAGCAGATCGTCTGGCTTGAGCTCACGGGCCATGCACTGAAGATAGAGTGCAGGTCTGCGCTTGGGGTCGCCATCTGAAGCAATTGACCAGATGGGACCATGCAGCTTTTCGCCATATGGCGAAAGCTGCCATGCCTGTCTCAGCTTCTCAATGATGAGGGCCGAAGTTTGTGCAGTTCCGGACTTGCAAGTTGGGAATACCAGAACAGGTTTTGCAGAGTAGTCGAAAGTGTCGTTCCGTGCAAATGCGGCCACAAAAACTTCTTGACCGATATGGACTTCTCCAGCACGAACAGCTGCAGCAATTGCATGGATGACTTCGAGGTTATTGCCAAGCTTCATTGAGGTGAATTTCTCTGCCGCATGCTCACAAAGACCGCCACACTCGTCCGTGTCAGAGAGATAGCACATTCGTCCATCAGTTGCAATCTCGTCCATCATGAGCGTAATTCCAACCCGCAGATGCGAAGGGGGAACATCCTTGAACATGACCTCGATGTTGTGGTGGATGTCCGATATTTTCACATCGCCAACAGTGACGCGAAGCTTGAAATCCTGGTGATGCTTGACGACGGTTTGCTGGCACGGGAATGAAAAGGGTGATTTGTGGAGGGCGTGTAGTGCACCGTTGATACGCCGCTTGCGTATATACCCTCTGAAATTCGCGAATATGATCAATAAGTTCACGAACCGACTTAGATAATTATAAAGATCTTCTGGAAGGAAGGGAAACATAAGAGTTGGAGCATCCCTAACTGCCAACTAAGCAGACTCCCTAAGAGAACATGATATAGTCGAGTACGACGGTTCAGTGATGGTACTTTAAGGTTCAAGAAGGCCTCGCAAACGTATCTGAAACAACTACAATAACAATTGATACTTAACTGGTATGCCTGACCTGGCGAGGTACGATACCAGTGGGAGTTGTGCACACCACAAGGGAATTTGCCCTGACATTCGCTAAGCAGAAGTCTATGAACAGTAGCCGGTGGCTTCGAGAACTTGATGGGCAATGCGCTAAGTCAATAAACGTTGGCCTTACCAGATTTTGAAGGCAGTGGACTTAGCGATCAGCCTCGAGAAGCTCAACCGAAGTTCGCGAACCTGGACGGAAGACCGGAACGAGGAGATAATAATGATTTGGTCATTACTCCAAGGTTCCGTCAGCCTGCCCAAAGCCAAGAGAGATAGTAAGTCAGCAGGAGTAGAGAGCAGGAGTACTTGTCACTGACCCCCCAGTAGGATACTGACTCTGTACTGAAGGAGTACAGAGTCAGCACAGAGTTTGGACACAAATAGTACTGAGTCAGTATTGAAGCAAATTTTCAAAAATAGAGAGAAGTGCATTTTAGAGTGAAAAAACAAGATTTGATCAAAATCAAGTACTGACTTTGTACTGGCTCTATACTATCTCAAGTAGTCAGTACCAACTCTGTACAGAGTTTGATGTGAAAAATCAGTACTGAGTCAGTACCGAGTCAACTACTTTTATAATCTATGAAGATTATAACAAGGGTCAATAACAAAAGCACAATAACTTTTTTATATGATACTACAAATTTATTGTGCATTCTATCAAGGAATATAATCTTGTATACACAATTATGTGTTTTTTTTTGAGTTAAAATGTAAATTGTAGAAATGTAGAGTCAGTACAGAGTCAATACAGAGTCAGTATGGAGGTACTGACTCAGTACTGACTCAGTACCTACCCTGGGGGGAGTGATAAGTACTGCCAGATCAACTTCTTGGATGCTATTCTACCTAGTCATCTTTCTTKTATATACCTATCCTACTGAAGCACCTTGCCTCCAGATCAACTTCTTGGATGCTATTCTACCTAGTCATCTTTCTTTTATATACCTATCCTACTGAAGCACCTTACTTCCCTTCTTGGATGCTATTCTATATGGTCATCTTTCTTGGATATACCTATCCTACTGAAGCACCTTACTTCCAGATCATCTTCTTGGATGCTATTCTACCTAGTCATATTTCTTGTATATACCTATCCTACTGAAGCACCTTACTTCCAGATCATATTCTTGGATGCATTGACCTATATTTCACATGTCTTGCTGTACTGAGCAATAGAGGAACAGAAGCACACTCATGGACTCTGAGGCCAGGGACTAAAATTTGGTTAAGCTCGGTGTTTCTTCCTATTGTGTACTGACATTGTTTTTTCCAGAAGTCAATTCTAGACAGTTTTCCATTGAAGATGTGTATGATACATCCATTTGGAGATGGATTATACACTCACAAAGGTGTCATTGCTCAACGGATCAAACACCAGAACAGTACCACTGGTATCCTCTGCACTCCATGTAATTCTACCATGTCAATTACCTGCGGTGATGTTTGTTATATATTGAGGAACAGAAATGTATGCATAATTTGAATATAACCCTGGAACATGAAATGTACATAATGACCCAGAAACTGAGATATTTTAGTCTGAGTCTGAGTCTGACCAGCCACTTGCCCCATCATCTGAGTAAACTTTTGAGCTTTCTTCATCATCTTCAGACTCATCTTCGGACTCCTGTGAAGTGTCTGAAGTAGAGCCCCACTCCCCTTCATGATAGCTTTCAATGGCACGTATAAGTGCATTGCGTATATCTCCAACCTTGTCACTACGCTTGGTATTGTCAAGATGTGGTGCCCCTGCCTCCTTGAACTTGTCTAGCATATCTTTGAGTCGATCCCCTTTAAGATCTGGGACTTTGTTTTTGTCAAAGACAAGTTGCAATTGGTCCAAGCGTGATCTTTTGTCCTCAGCCTGCTTCTGTCTCTTTTCACGTCGAGCTACTTTTTCTGCTGCACACTTTTTACCATGCTCAATGATTTCTTTTCGGCACCTCCAATCTTCCCCAGAATTTTCACGTGCTACAGTATGGACGAACTTCAGATCTTCTGGTGTTACAAAGTGCTTCTTGACAAATGCTTGAGTGTCATTATGAAAGTACATTGCTTGTGCATTGTACCCAGTGAGGGAAAGCTGTGGTTGACGACGCATCATAACACGAAAGGACCCAAGTGCACCTTCATTGATGTCATTTGTCGGCATTATCCAAGCAAGCTCCTTTTCTTCTTGGCTTGCCTCATCAATGAGTCCTCCTGGAGCAAATTCAGAGGTGAACCGCTTCCATGTTGCACATGCACCAGCAAAGAAAGCACCAAGTAGATTGGTTATATTTGGCAAACTAGGTCCCATTGAGTGGATAATCTCAATAAATGTAGGGTTACTCCATGTGTTGCCATAAAGAACAGAGGTCAGATGTGAAACCGTGGGATCTCCAACTAACAACTGCCCTGGCTTTGCAGAAAGTATCTGCATATGCTTGTAGACATCATTATGCAAGGGACCCAGATCAAGCATATTGACCTTGTTTTGGGCATGTTCTCGTATCTTGGTGATATAGGGAATTCCGATGACTTCTGCATATAGTCCAAGAATCACAAGCTCGCAGAGTGTTGGTGCATCATGCAATGCATCCCAAAGATTCTGTTCCATGTGGCTCCAGCGGTGCTTATTCTTCTTCTCTTTTACAAATTCCAAGAACTTCTTGAAATTATCCAGATTCACAATGAGAGCAATTGCTGCATCACAGTATGATCCAAACCTAGTATTAGAGGTATCAGGAAATGTGAAAGCACATCCCACTTCCTCTTGCCACCACCAGCGGAAGACATCATGATGTCTCTTTTTGTCCAGCTTGTTGTTGAGTATTGCACCAGCAATCTGGGCACATTTAATACCACCACGGCCAGTCATTTCAAAAGCACGAGCCTGTACCTCATTTTCAATGTCACCTTCAGTAGTGATTTCTGCTAAAACAGGTGCATTGTCACGATTAGCCAGAAGAATGGGCTGAGGTTCTGACTCATGTTCCTGGTACCATTGTACCATAGATGTGTACCCTCCACGCACAGTATTAAGATCTTTGTGACAGCCGCACCCAGCCCAAAGGAAGAGTGTCAGAGCTCTCTTCTCATCATCAGACATCAATTCCAGTGATTCTTTTCCCAAGTCAACAATAATGCCCTCAAGCATTTTGGCATTGTGTTCAGCCTGCTCAGTCTCTGAGAGTTTTTCCCACACTTTCTGGCCACCCAATTTCTCTACCATCTTCTTGCAAGCAGCAACAAAGTGTGGCAACAGTTCCCCTTCATCACATCCCACAATTTGTTTTTCACCAAGAATTTGATGAACTGCATTCTCCTTTTTCTGTTTCAAAGCCTCAGCATCCCTTTTCTCCTTTGAGCAATGATCAGTGTGCATGCCAGTCAGCTTGACAAAGATATCAACAAGACGAAGTGGGTCATGTCTGGCACGCTTGCCAAATGGGCTTCGGTTGAACAGGTCACAGATGTTGCCAAGTACAAGATCATAGTCCTTGATAGACTCTGCACTGGAGCCATCCATTGATGGCATTATTCCAAGAAAGCGAGTCTTATGACTGACTTCACCAGTTGTATAGTCCTCAGCTTTGAGGTTCAGATGCCTAGAGTTGTAGTTAATGGCTCGATCCCCAGTTCCATCGGCACTAAAGGTGAAGGCTGGTGATTGTAAGACACCTTGAGAGCTCTGCATAAAAAGGCAACAGAACATACCTTGTGTTTGGGACAACTCATATCCAATCTGAAGCTTTGCAGAAACTTCACCTTCTCGAATAAAGTGAGCTGCTGATGTTCGGCTGATTTTTCCAATGAGCTCAATCCCAACCAGACTGCAGCAACTATGAATCACTTCATTCATGCAGTATGCAGGAACACCAGTCTTGAACAGATAGCAAACCAAATCACGGACTGGTTCTTTGAAAACACCTTTTTCCATGAGATGATAGGTTGTTGCTTGGGTAAGAGTCTTCTTTGCAGTTCGAGCAATAGACCGCTCTAGAACTCCACTGGCTCTTTGGGTTTTTTTCTTGAGCATTGAAGCCTGCTTTTGGCTGTCTGTAAGCTTGGAGCGCATAAGCACAAGCCTCTCCTTGTACTCTTGCTGAGCTACCCCACCAGAAGCCTGAACCTTAGAAAGTGTCTTGGACAGCTTTTGATTCTGAGTCTCCAGAAGATGCAAGTCCAATAATGCATCATTATGCTGGGATTTAAGGTCTTTAAGCTGCCCATTCCCAGTAGCTGCAATCTCCTTGAGATCTGTGATGGTTTTGCAAAGACCATCAATGCACTTCAACTGGCGAGCACATTTTTGACGAGCCATGCGCAAGTCATGAGACATCTGACTTTTCCTTGAGCACAGAGAAGCAATCCGAGCCTCTTGAGAAGCAATCCGAGCCTCTAGAGAAGAAATCTTCTCTGAAAGCTGTCCATTGGTAATTCTCAGCTCCGAGTTCTTTTGATTTTGGATGGAAATTGTTTCCTCCAGAGTTTCAATTTGAGAACCAGCTTCCAGGAGACTAGCCTGAGCAGTTGCCAGAGAGTGTTCCAAAGAATGATCAGCCTGGTCTTGAGCCTGAAGTCCCAGATCAGAAGCAGCCCTTCTTTGCTGTTCAGATCTGCTTAGTGCAGGCATCCTGGCACCGATTCAACTGATTATAGTTGATAGAGGAATTATCTGTTGAATCATACCTATTTGGACCAGAAAGTATGTATATAGGCGACTTGAGTCTCGATATGTGTTCGAATGATAGTGGACCACAGTGGAGGAGTATGGAAGACAAGATAGAGTCTGTAAATTGTGTGTCGGAGGGGTGCAAGAGTGTGTTTACATGTGTTTACTAATAGCTTTGGCTCACTTTGATCAAGCCGAAACTTGTCGGGCTTTCAACTTAATGCCGGCTGAACGTATTCTCATGCTTTATAGAGCAATCTGACTCTAAATTTCATTTCGAATAACTCTCCACTGCTAGATTTTCTTGGTGACATCATATAAGCCCCTATATAGCTGTATTGCACCCCATATCTCAGCATAGAGAACATATGTCAAAAGTCTACTGGCGGAGAATTGTTAAGATAATTTTTTAGTGTCAAAACAGTCTATAACACCCCACCCAACAATCGGTGTTTCGAGGTGTGCCATTGATGGGAAAGCGTGTCAGGTCGGTTTGTCTGTTTCCGGTATGGGACCGCTTGCTGCATTGATAGACCATAGACCATGTATCGGCCGATGAAACTTCTCTGGTCCAGCCCGAGGCATGACCTATGCCTCACGATGTTTCCGGCTGTCGCACGGCAGTGCCATTGTGAAGGCATAACTTATGCCACAGGTCGATCCACATTTTCTTCTCGCCGCATGGATTCAATATTTCTCGATAGCGATAAAAGCAATATGTTTTAATTTCGTGTATCCTGCTAAGCCATGGCCGGCGAATTAATCATGTCCCCATCAATGTTCCCGCCCTTTCACCAGAAGAGGCATGGGGGTCGCACAAACTTTGGCCCCGACTTGTTCCTTCCTGGAATCATTCAATCAACACATTTTCTTTCGCTCTCTCCACCATCGTCGACCCAAATATGAGGCTTGTTATCTGCGTCAACTATGGGGAATAATATCTGGCTATGGCGCCCTCATCCTATCCCTTCCATTTCCGGTAACTTCTGGGAGTTGTCAAACTCGGTCGCCGATCAGTTGGGTTGGGCCTTCTCTTCATATTCGAGTCTTTCGAGTCTTTCTCTGTCTTACTGAGGGCGACGCGAGGCTCCAGAAACAAAGCCAAGGGGAAATTTGACAAAGGTGCGTTTATTTTCGACACGAGTTTCACCAGCGAAGTGACAATGATTCTATTTTACCCAGGCATTCTCCACGGCGCATTGTGAAAGGCAATATTTACTTGTCCCTCCTCTGTCCCAGGTTCGCTCCCATGGATCTCCTCGTCTTTCTCCTATATATTCTGACTGTCACGCTTTCCCTCCTCGTTATCTCCTACTTGCGCTCTCCCAATCATCCTGCCAGTGCACCACCGATTCTACCAAAGATGCCACGAGCTCAGCGTGCCACCAGCAACCGAAACCACCGTCTCGTTACTACCCGAACCAGGCATTCCATGACTGACCGCCCTCGGGCGACAGTCCGTAGGCGCGTTGTCGTTCACCGATCGACAGACCTTTTGGTGAGCAGCTCCTTTGTTCTATCGTCCTTTCATAGTTGTGATCCCGACACATCCGACAACGCAGATTGGCAGTGCCGCCGGAGGATACGAACATGACGAAGGCGATGCTAGCTCCATGGCTACTTTCCACACTGCGCAAGATGGAGACCACGAGATGGCCGACGTTGATGACGGCTTGTCATATGTCTCAATGCAAACCGTAACCGTAAGTACTGTGCTAAACTCATCTCCTCCCTGGTGCTCATGTTCCTTTGAAGTCCGCTGTCGCACTTCCAGAAGCTCTTTTGTTGCTTCCCCCTCCAGCAGATCCGCCTGCCCCGACTACTTACTACATGCTTTCCGAGGTAAGTCTACCATTTGTTGTTCTCCACCAGCTCTCTTTGTAATTCTTTTGGCAGGCCGAACTCGAGTCCTTGCGCAACACTGTCATTCATCTCCAGCACGCCATCACTCTTCTTTCCAATGCTGTCGATGGAGTCAGGCCCATTCATGACGCCAATGCCGACCAAGTTCAGCCCCCCNTCGCACAAACCCAAACCTGATAGCCCCCAACTTCGTCCCCTTCCTGAATGTAGTCTATGACCATTGGCTACTTTTCTTTTCCCGTAACGCATCACTCTTTCGCTTGGCACTCAGTCCGACCCATTTTCACGTTCATTGCCTCCGTTTTCCGTTCCTCCGTTTTCTCTCTTTACCCTCTTTAACCTATTCTAACCATAAGCTCATATCTACCAATCTCATGCTCGTTGTTTCGGTTTCCCTATTCTTTTTTGCTTATCCTTGCTGTTGTTCTCTGATTTCTTCGAACTCCTCGTATCAACATCTGTACATATCTATCACAAATCTTTAAACCATTGCTCCTGCAACGTTCGCACTCTTTCTTCCATTTAACGCACTCCATGTCACGTTCAATGTAAACTATCTCTTCGAAATCCGGATTTCGCTATCGATGGAATAGTGGCCAGCGGGAATTTACCGTCCAGTGCTTCCTTTGTTTCTTTGAACCGCCTTCATTTCGAAATTCATCCCCCAATATTTCATCCTTTGCCTTCCCTGCAACGTTCATCCTCTGCCTCCCCTGCAGCATCGTATTTTCCTTGCCACCATGAATGCATCCCACCCGCGTCCGGCGCGCGTTGCTGCGAACCGCTCCCAGGTAGGTTTCAAGTTTCTTTGTGCTCACAAGCCTTTCTCAACCAGCAAACCTTTACCCACCTTAGGTCATCTCTGCGGCTCGAGTAGGAGATCCCTCTGGCTTCTCGCGCCTCAACCGATACGTTCTCCAGCACCAGGACTCCGATACGGTAATCCTGGACGCCGTCCTTCCCTTTCTGGAAGACGTTCGCCTACCCTCAAAGAAGACGTTCCTTCGAGTCAACGGATCAAACTCGCCACGGGGCCAAAACCTCACGCGTTCCTCCGTGAACATCCTTCTCGACGTCGAAAGGGCTAGGTGGAGCATTGATGTCATACACTCGTTGTGTAGCGTCTGCCCTCCAGCTGGCGGCTCCAAAGACGAAATAGTCGAAAAGCTGCTGATCCGTTTCGAGCTTCTCCTCCACTGGGTCAACCTGTTTTCCGTCGCCGGATACATCGATACCGCCGCTTGGTTCCTTCTCGAGCTCTGGAAGTTCGACCCTAAATTGACACAGAGATTTCGGCATTCGTCTGCAGCCATGCAATCGTTGTTATCACTGTGGACAGCGGACGATCCCCTCCCTGACAACCATGTTTCACGAACCACAAATCCGAATTTCTCCCCTCTAATCAACCTCCTCTTTATGCTGTCCAGTGATGAAGATTCGAGGGATCTATTAGTGGCGGTCATGGACGGCAAATCAAAGAACGTGGCGCTAATTGCTCGTGCCTTTCAAACGCGGATGAAAGCTATCGTCAGCCAGTACGAAAAGAAGGCAATTTCGCGCGAGATGGCCGTAGCATACCTGCTGAAATTGACACAGGTGATCCGCGATCTTCTCCCTTGCGACAGTCGCCAGTACTGGGCAAGGTTCCTCTCCCGAGAGGGCCTGCTGTACCCACTTTTCGGCTCATACAGTTCCGTCACCTCCCTTCTACACCAGGATGCTTCTTGGTGGCTGGTCGCTGATGGGGTTCGCTACATCTCGCATTTTGTTCTGGGTGCTAAAGAGTATTCCGGTAGTCCGGTTGTCAAAATGAGGGACGCCATCTCAGGAGGTGTTATCAAGCTACTCCTCGGATGCCTCCTTCACACCCCCGCATCAACCGAGGAGCATCGCAGCACAATTCACCTCTTGAAGGGTATTGCCCCCTACTTCATGCATCAGGAAGTATGGAAAGCCGCTTCCCATTACTTCCTTTGTGGCCACGTGGAGTTCCTTCCCCCATCGACTGCCCAGGTGTTGTCTGCAAACTCGAAGGACGGTTGTACTGCCTGGGTGGCTTTCCAAGACACCTTCCATCAGGCAGATGAATGTCACAAGAGAGGTTCTGGTGAGAGCCTTAGAGCCCATGGATGCGACAACATGAACGTGAGTCCGTTATCCTTGACAGTTTTAGCTGAACTGACTGGCAGCAGCATAAATTCTTTTCTCGACCAGTCACTTCCCGCTCTCGGCAGTGCTCTTGCTGTCATGCGGTGACTTATTGCTCACCCCAGTGTCAGCGAGAAGACTGGGAAGATCGTCACCGCGAGGAATGTTCGAAGCTCCTCCCTCTGTATTATTGCAAAGACCTTCACCACTGGCTCCCATTTTCGGTCAAGGCAGATGTACTTGCCTTTGCGGAAGACCTCTACAACCGCAACTTCGCCTCCGCTACGATGAACGCAAACAACACCAAATACATCATGTCCGACTCCGTTGTTTGCATTAATTTCAACGACATTCCCTACGTCTGCGCAATCGTCGAATCACAGAAGTATACCCCGCCAAAGGTCACAAAATCACTGTTTCAGCCTCGGATGCAAGCCTATTTCGACCAATTCCTAGGAAGACCTGGACATCGAGTAGCTGAGGTCATCTTTAGATATGGAGGGAGCGCCCATCTGGCCATGGTTCATCTACAGCATGACAGGGCAGGAGGACTGATGAGGGCTGTCCAAGGAGCGTTTGGGTTCTGAGATGAATGGTACTACCTCTGTGTTTCTATCGTTACCAAAGAGCATTGTCCTGAGTTTTTTCGCAGCTCGTCGTGAGCTTGGTCAATCACAAAGGACATAATATGTAATTATTATTTGACACAAACGTGGACAAATCATGTAACAGAGATAGCGCGCAATAGAAGTCTTAGCCTGAAGTGCCAGCGATACGATCAGACATCCCTTCGATTGCTTCAGTCTGAAGCCAATCCGAGTAAGCCAAAATTCAGTAAACAAAGACGCTAGCGAATGCGACAGACCTGTCTTTTCAAGAACTGGATTCTCTCAGCCAACACTGCATTGCTCGCTAAGACTTCCTCCCTGCGATTCTGGTTCTCTTGGACAAGAGTTAGGAGCGAAGAAGCTTCCTGGTTCAATGCCTCAACCCGGCCTGCCGCCTGCTGGATCTGGTTATCCAAGGTTGCTTGGATGTGTTCCTTGTCGCTGATTTGTTGCCTCTGCCTCATAGTACGGGCTTTGAGGACATCTGTATCCTCCTTGAGACCGAGCCAGAGTGGGTTGCTAAAATGTACGTAGATCCGGTAAACAAGAGCAAATGATAACGCAACAACAAGAATCATAGCTACCCTTCTAGCGCAACCTGACGATTGATATCTCTGTCTTTTGATGCCTGATCATCGCAGTCCTCCATGAAGTATATTCGACCCTTAGGAGGTTTGGTGTTACCACACAGGCAGGGTGACAGGGTCCGCTCAATCTGGTCCCAGCAGTGTTCACAAAACAGTTCTCCTAGAAAAGGTAGAGATCAGTGACGTATGAGTTTGAAGGCACTCTGGTTCACCCACCGCAACACTCTGCGATTGATAACTCGTTGTCCCGGAAGATAGGAGTATTGCATTTGTTGCACGCCAGCGTAAGCGCTTTGGGAGCAGTCTCGGTGCCAGTTCCAGTTGTAGCGGAAGGTCCTTCTCTAGCCGACATGGCTTGCTCGAGAGATTCTGTGCAAAGGGTTGAAAGGGGCAACAATAGAGATCAGATAAAAGATCAGACCAGAAGGGAAAGGGATAGCGGATAACCGGAAGATGATGTACGGCTCCCGCTCCGGCCGTAACTCTCATTGATGATCCAGGGTTGATGCGGTTAATCTTAGACTAACAACCACCATGCTTGCAGTCTGTACAATGTGCTTTCTCGCTTTTGCAGCCTCCAATGTCGTCGCAATTCGAGTTCCATGCAGCCACTGCTTCTGCGAGATTTGCTTCAAGTTCATGGCCAGTTGCAAATTCTCATGCCCCACCGGATGTCGCAATCTGGTGGGGTTATCTTCAGAGGATGGACTCGTTGTCAAGATGCGTTTTATCACAACTACAGAGAAGGAAGATGGAAAGGTTGTTGGACAGTGAGATTTCTCAGCATTTGCGCTACCTGAAACCGTGTTCATTCCTATGTCATCAGATATGTTGAAGCTGCACAGTTGGAAAAATGGCGAACAAGAGTGGATGTCAGGATAAATGTCGAAACGGTGAAGATGATGGAACAACTGGTGGAAAACAAAGTTCAAGATCTGGGTCTCCAGGACCTTCCTTTCGAAGATGCAATCGACTCCTCCCTTACCTTGATCAGTTCACTGGCGGCAAGCGAGGCCTCTCTCAACGAAGCCGTTGAAGAGAGCAACAAACTCTACGCAGAATATCAACAAGCCGTTGAACAGGTGAGTCAAGTTCTACTTGATATTATTGGCTACATATCCAAGTCTTTCTTGTTCCTTAGTTACGACAGGCCAGGACGACACTCTATAGCCAACAAATCAAGCGCTCAGCTTCGATTGCGTTGTGATCGGAAGGGGTAGATACTACATGTAAAGATCGTGGCAACAGTCCTATAAGGTACAAGGAATGTCAACGGCCCTTTAACAGTCGAGC
Source organism: Candolleomyces aberdarensis (assembly GCA_004126415.1). Lineage (NCBI taxonomy): Eukaryota > Fungi > Basidiomycota > Agaricomycetes > Agaricales > Psathyrellaceae > Candolleomyces > Candolleomyces aberdarensis. The sequence continues at coordinate 13,852 of SDEE01000626.1, forward strand.
AAAGATAGATAGTATTTAAAACAAAAGTAAATAGTAAGTCGAACAAAAACAGGCAGTAATCCGAACAAATAGATAGCAGTCGAACGAGAAATTACTCTTCCACAAGCTCAAACCGGATCCTGTCGCTGAAACCCTGGGTCATATGGCCAAGGTAGACCCTGATCGCCTCCAGGCCAGCGTGGCCATGTTCTCTAACCCACAGTGGGGAGGCATGGAACCGAATGCGAACGATATCTTTTCTCCACCACGTGAGGTTCGAAATGTCGAGTAAGGCTGTTGGGCTGAGTTCTTCCTTCAAAGAGATGCCGAGTGCTGTGAGTTTGGGAAATACTTTGGAACGGATGGCGTTGGTAAGAAAAATGTTCGATAAATTCTGAGGAGAACAAATGGTGACGGTTTGAACATTGACCATTCTGGCAAACACGGGCTCGACGAGGTGGGGAGTGAACGAATTCAGGCTAAAGGATATGTGAAGTTGTTCGGGGGAGGCGAGGAGGAGGCGACAGTTGAAGGCGAGAGCCTTCCACATCACACAGCAAAAGAATTCTTCGGGCGTGATGATGTGACAGAGGGCAAAGGAGGGAAGACGTCCCAAGGCATCAACGAATGTAGCCAGTAGACCTCCTGGAATACGCACGGTGAGGTTGCGAAAATCAAAGGAGATCTTTGCATCCACGGTCTTGTCCATGCTAACGAGGTGGATGGAAGATAGCTCACCGTTACACGAGATCCATGAATGGTGATATTGCACATCCGGCAAGAAGCCCCAAGCAACTCTTGCGGCAACATCGGCCTGACCAAGTGTCATTGCTGGATGCTCGGTGAAACATATGGTGACCTCTCGCGTACATTTATCCGGAATGGCGATGCAATGCCCCAAGTGCTCGCAAACACTGAGGCTCCCTTTGAGAACAAGACTCTCCAGGAGAGGGAGCTCTAGAGGGGTTCTAAGGCGCATGCGCTCGAAGTCGTCGGCTGGGGTAGGTGCAAGGGCCATGTCGATGACGAGGGATCGCAACGTTCTGCGTAATTCGTAATTCACGATCATGCTGTAGCGAGTGCTGGGGAAGGAGATGCCTGTAAGGCTCCCATGAAAAGACATCGAATGGTGGGTGACTTTGTTAAGACCGTGGGGCCTGTAGAGCTCCAGAGGAACGAAGCAATTGGAGAGTTGGAGGGAGCGAAGGCGGGGGGTAACAAATGCGGCGCCAAACTCTAGACGTTTATTGCGATTCCCTTGGAAAGTAATGGTACACTCTTCCAAACAGGGCATCGGGGTGGACAGGAGGCCTCGCAATCTATCTCCCTCTGAGTCTGAGGAGACCGTTACGTGGAGAGTGCGAACACGTTGAAATTCGGATGTGACGCGATTCCATAAGGTATTGTCGTTTGAGAGACCGGGATCCTCTGTAAAGGCCAGGGACAGTGGGACCGATTGCGATTCTCGGAGGATAGCGTCCAGAAAGTCTGGGTGAACGCCGTTGAGAAATCCGATCGAAGACCACAGGCTAGGGTCATTCTTGGCCACTTGACGAAGGAAATGGTTGATATGGAGGAAGCTGAGGAAGTCTATAGCGCGTGCGCGAGTACGATTGGGGGAAGAGTCGGAAAGGACAATGGAAAAGATTGCTGAAAGGACTTCCGGAGGGAGATGGTTGATGGTCGTGACCGATTGTTTGTCCTGGGCACATTCTTCGCTGGTAGCCGAAAAGGTGCGGTAAGAGAGGGGAAGGCTAAGGAGGAGTTGATCCAGCAACTGAGGTATGAAAGACAGTATGAAAGACATAGTAATGCGCTGGAGAGAGGGCATGCGTCAGACCTTAATCCACAAAGGAACGAAGAAACGACTTACATTCAGGGCAAGATAATAGAGGGAAGAAGGGTATTTCAGACTCGAGACTGAGAAGGCGGGTGGTATCTACAGAATGATGAGTGTGGAAAATTGGGAGGACAGTCGAAGGAGACTTACCAGGAATTTAAGGTGAAATGAGAAAGGACGAATGAAAGGACTGGGTATGATTGAAAATGCGAAAGAGCATGATCGCCAGGTGCACGTGTATATGCATAGAAGCCGAGCATAGCTGCGAGATATCCTGGAAGGCTGCAGCCATTACTCCTGGGACGCAAGTGAAATGTATTTGGCATTATTTTTTGGAGGGCTCTTCAGAAATCCTGCCTCACAGAACAAGCTGGAACTGGTGCTTCCAATGGAGAATATAAACGAGTTAGGCCGGCATATCCACAGTCCTCCACCGCCTGAATGCTTGAGGTTGATGAGAGGAGGATGGGCACATCGTTTGAAGCCACCGTCGAGATTGGAAAGAGGAAGTCGACTTTTGTTCCTCAGAGAGCTAGAGGTCCGGTGAAGGATGGGGGGTCGCTAAATGCGAAGGGCAGCACATAGACACAAGGAGAAGGAGAGAAAAAGGTGGGGATCTCATGAAAATTGCGGTGAGTGATTGGTGCGAACCTGGCATGAGTCGTCGTGATGAGCGTCCAACACAAATATTCACGTGACGGACGCTCATCGGTGACGGTCAGGACTGTGCCTTAAGCACTGCGATTGTGGTTCTCTCACCGGATAGACTCAAACGTATAAAGCTGTACTATTCTTTGTGCTTGAATTTTATTCGAACTTCGGTTTATTCTTCTTTCCACTCTGAACACGGCCAGGCTGCGCTTCATGCACCCATCCCGCCATCGGCGGAATCTGCCCGTACCCACAATTGCAAGGTAGTACGAAGTAAGTTGTATTGGAATAATACACGTAGATGACACATAAAGTACAGAGATAAGAAGCGACAATATGATCAAAGCATATCGAAACGACGATTAGGACAGGTATCCATGCGATCACTGAGACACACATCTTTGGAATCGGAAATTACCTCGATCATGTCTGCCAAGCGGCGCAAAAAGAATTGGATGGCACGAATAGTAGAAGCGGACAAGTAGGTCCTGCACCAAACCAGCAGGCTTTGATGCATGTCGCTGGACTGGATGGAGGAGAGCGAGAATAGCATGCATGCAAGCATCAAAAGGATTATTGCGCCACGCCATAGGATGCCTGCCACAGACGTCCCATCTCGAAGGCCAACGGGTGGAGCAACACCATCGGATTCGGTATCTGAATCGGAAAATTCCACAGCATTCTCTTGTTCCACAGCTGGTGAGGTAGCGGAATCGATGGCCGGGAAGGAGAAGGCCTGCTGAGGACTGATCGCGCAAATGGGATTGACGTAAATAGGGTCTTGGAAAGATTAGCCAGCATCAGCAAAATATAGATAGCAGCGACAAACGACAAAAACGGACCAAGCGTCTGCTGCCAATGCCAGATTTTGATGCATGTATCTCGCCCTTTTTCCGCATTTCCTGTAGCGACGTAACAGGAGGAAGAATCCTTCTCTATGTAAGCCTGAAAGTGATAGAATGAGATATGAAAATGTAACAGCGGAGGGGTGGAGGGCTTACGATAGCTTGGATCATGTCACAATCTAAGAAAGATGTCGTTAGATAGACACTCTTCTAGACCTTCATCATGCCGTACCTTCTCCCAATGATGCAACTTGCCTGCCGTTGGTCGTGGAGACAATGGTGGCGGGACCATTGGCTGAGCCCAGCAGGATGTGTGAATTTCGATGGACGAAGACGGCAGGTAGGGGAACATTGGTGTCTTCCTGAACTCTCTGAGGAATCGTCCTTAGGTATTTCCTGCGTTGAAGGTCGTACAGGTCGAAACCATCATATACGTTGGAACAGACCATCAAGCAGGAGTTGGAGTCAACAGACGATTTAGCTCTGACGAGGAAGATCAGCGCTTCTTTCTTTGAGGTTGATGCAGACTCAACTCACATCCTGTAGGAATTAGGGTGCATCATCCAGCACTGCTCTCTTCTGGCCATGTCGTAGCAGCGAACACCTTCCGTAAGGAACGTAACTATCAATATCCTTCCGTTGTCGGCAAAGTGCACGGATCGAACTTCTGCGGGCAGACTCTTCGGCAGGACATTTGAAGCAGTACCAATGTTAGTGCTTGCGTCTGGTTCGATTGACCATTCCTCCCTGAAAGTCACTATAGAAGTTTCAGTGAAGGAAAAGAGTGAGAAGATGGGCTCGCACAAGTAGTCATATCGAACTCTGTTAGAATAACGACGCTAGTTCCAACGCCGACCGCCACAGTCCGGGCTCTTTGTTCGTAGGACAGGCAGTTAATCTGGAAGAGTCTCTTCCATTCCCGAGGCAGGGAATTATAGCCTTTGGGACGGAGATCGAGACTGTATGCTCTGTGAACAGGGTTTCCCTACAACGATTCCATGAACAGCCACCAACTGTGAGGCAAAACACTTACCAAGGATAGCACATGGAGTTCACAACTCGCTAGACCAACAAACACGCCCGAAGTACCAGCTGCCCAGTCCAACGCGGTCACCGAGTCATTATAGTGATATCTGTCGTACTCCGTGGCTTCTGGGATTTTGCAGAGCAATACCATCCCCTCGTCATCCCCGCTAGCAAGATAGGAAGCGTCATCAGAGAATGCAACGCAGTTGATAGAATCATTATGATGGTGTCGAAGAGTAGCGATGCAAGAATAGAAGACCATGGATGTCGGGGTGAAAGAGGTAAATATCAATCATTGCGGCACGCGTCAATCTCGCCGCGGCCGTCACAGTCTGTCACGGCAGGGAATCCTGTCACGCCTTTTCGACGAGTCTCCATTAGTGCAGTGCTTCAGAAACTGTATGCAATTGATTTGTGCAACGACATAGATATACAAATACAAGGCAGAAGAATCAAACGCCCGAAAGTGATCCCCCGACCTCGAACCCCTGACTAAGAACCTAAGAACGGCCGTCGATGTCATCCGTCAACTAAATCCGGTGAATCCTCAGTCTTCTCAGAAATTGGGAATGAACGAACCTTCCATCTCCCCAGGTAGTTCTCGGCTCTGAACTTGGAAAGCAAGGTTGGAGGACCATGCCAAACCGTCTGGTGACCATCCATCCGCTTTGAGTGACGCAATTTGAGATTGGAATTCTTGGTGCCCTTCGAAACAAGCGTCGAGCTTCCCCCGAATGATACCCAAATGCGATGTACCAGCTCTCCGATCATGAATGTCCCGGTAGGACTTGAGAGCGGAGACTTGCCGGGCAAGATAAGCCATCCATATGTCTTGGTACAAGCTTAAAGCTTTCCCACTTCTGTCGTAGAACACGAAACAGCTGCTGATCCAGGTAACAATACTCCTGCAAAGCTTGCGTGCCTCAACGAAAAAAATGCGATCCAGGTTTGAGGGCTGGTGAACAAGGGCGTCGACCACCTCGAAGACGTTACAGAGGGACAAGATGTCAACTACTCCATCGCACGACGCAATGTCAGGCACATGAGGGAAGGCTAAATCCGACGTCAGAGAAGTCCGTAAATCGCAATTCATCGCTTACCGTCTTTATGATGGAGGTAGTCACTTTTCACGTAGACAAGGTGGCAGTAGTGAGCAATTCGGCGAAGCAGATCGCATGCGGCTTTCTGAGATGAACTTGCTGGGCTGTCCGTGGTGATGGAAGAATATAGGAAACCAAGACAGGACGATCGAATGGTTGACGTTGCGTAGAAGTGAGATCGGCGCATGATGGTATCTTCCGTTGAAAATAAGATGAATGGAACGAATGGTTGAACAATGCTGCTGCACGTGAAGCATCAAATAACCGCTGGACAGAATGGGGAGCTTACGCTGTATGTCCAGGCTTCAGATGGAACGCTTCAAGGGCGATTGTCTGCCAATTTGTAAGGTATGGGTGACGTATTTGGTCGAGGAACGCAAAGGAGGCTACTGTGTGCGGATTGAATGCAGCTGGTTGGCATAAAACCAGCAATTTCGAGCCAGCGTCAACCTCAATATGGGTAGCAAACCCATATGGAGCAACGGATAGGATAGAGTAGGCGTTTTGTGTCGAGACTTCTGCCCACCTTACCGCACTTCGTGGCATTTCCCATCGACGACCACACCAGGGTTGATCAACCGTCATATCCCAGGCAAAAACGTCAGAAGCAAGAGCAGACCACGGGCTGATGCCATTAGGCAACGGGAAATCCAGTGCCTCGAGGATGGGACCGCCTCTCTTCGCGGATTGAAGTAGATGCCTCAACGTTCCCACTGTCAACCTAGTCCGCTCAGGCGGTAGCGAGAAGTCTAGAATGCCGATCAGAATTGTAGGAGAGTAATGTCAAATCGTCGTACCGCGAATATCCACAGGCTTTTCCAGCATGGACAATCTACTGAGGCTTTGTTCGTTGAAGCCAGAGGCAGGAAATGTAGACGAAATAATCAGGTTGCGTGCGCGGAACATGTCTTGCGCGATGTGGGTTGGTGCGACATTACATTCTTCGCTCTTGAGAAGGTGGAAAGAAGAATCGTGTGGGGTGCGAAGAAATAGGGGTCGAGGATCTTGACTGACGGCGAGAGCACGGAACAGCGATGAGATCCATTCAATTTCTGACGAAGACTGCGGTGACGAGAATCAATATTAGGCAAAGAGATGAACTTCAGGAATACTTTACTTACATGAAGTGTCGGTGTGAACTTCGTGCTGCCACATTGGTCCCACAGAACGACTTGCGGACCGGGATATCGACGCTAATGTTCCGTTAGAGATGACGGTGACGATGACGTATGTCGAACACTGAATCGGACGTACAATTGTCTCTTCACTGGGTAGAGTTAGGTCAACCAACGGAGGATCAGCCTGGATGTTCCTGTCAGAGATTGGCTATAACCATGTAAACAGATGAATCGTACAGATTCGACAGTTAGGTCAATGAGTTCGTAGACCTGGTGCCCAGCAACTCTATCGACTTTCTCAGGGTCCTGTTTCGGCTTCTTGGGAGGCGGAGAAGGTGTGACAGACGCGGAAAGAGATCGCTTACGGGAGGATGACGGCTCAGATGGCAAAGGCTTGGTTGCCCGTTTCCTGCGAGGTTCGGGACTAGAAATCCCCACATACGACGTGGTTGGTGTCTGTGCTCCCTCTGATTTGGCGGTAACACTTCGTGTTGTTGGTCGCCTCACGGTGTCGTCGATCTGAGCGATAGATCCATCTTTCACCTTCAGAGGGCGGGCTCCTTTCGAGTTTCTGGAGTGGTTGGTGACTTTCTTCTGTGGCAAGTCTTGCGGAGCCGTCTCGGAATCGGGCCCTTGAGCCTGACCGCTCTCTTTCTGAACAGGGTGGTTCGGAGGTACACGATGAGGTATGGATTGTCTTTGCTGAGACAGATCCTGAAATGAAGCATCTACGGCTGATCAGACAGAGCTAGTGGCGTGTGACTCGAAATCTCACCGCCCGCCAGCCATTCGGAATCGGGATATGCCACCTGAGATAAGTCGATCGCTTCAAGCGCTCGAAAGGCGGAGCGAAGCCGAGAAGCTACCGGGAAGGCTCCAATGGCGCATTCAAACAACGCTTGCCACAGGATAGCGTCCACTTGATTCAATTTCTCTGGTCGAGCGCCTCCAAGGCCTTGCCACATCTGGATATTATTGAGAAGCTAAATTACCCCAAGACGCCAAAAGAACCGTACCTGAATGAGAACTAGACGATTTAGATCTTTGTCCATCAAGCACGAAGGTAGGAAAAGGCAAGCAGGGGTTGTGCACAAGGAAAGCTGCAGAGGAAGCTTGAAGCAGTGGACCGACTTCATCGACCCAAAGAAGGATTCCCAGGCTTCAACAGAGAGATCGCGATTGCCCTGCTTGCTAGATGGCCCTGTCAGCTCTACGAGAGATCTGAATGAAAGGAGTAAAAACTGACCATAAACCCACTACCATCTCCTTAAATTCAGGCACCGTGCTAGGCAGATCCACCGTACCCTGTTTCAAAATAAATTGGCTTCCAAGAGAAGAAGTATGTCATTGAGGATACCTTCAACAATAAGCTCAGGTACGCGGTCGTACACTCGAAGTTCGACATGACTTTGTGTCCATCGACAGCTTCTCTTCGATGGACGAGCGAGGTGAAGATTGTTGAGATGGGGTCATCCACTGTCATAGTCGCATTAAACTCCTCATCTCCTTGATCGCACTCCCTGAGAAGTTTCAAGCCACGTGTTATCATATTCGGCCAGTGCGAGGCGTGCTTATAGAACTGTTGAATGGAATGGTTCAGTGCCCAAGCTCGAGAGCAGGTCCACACTGACGCACCATCTTTGAGGGGAGGGGTATTGGAAGACGCCTCAGTTGCCCTGCGGGATGAAATCCCTTTTGAAGCGCCTGAGCAACATCTAGAAATCGATAGTCGAATAGACAAGCGGCGAAATTGCTGGCTCTTTCGGACTTGAGCTGGGCAAGGGTTGACATCCGGCGTTCGATGAGGCTGGCGGGATCGGCGTATACCAGCTGATGAAGCACATCGGAACCACTGTCGTCCTCAATGATGGATTTTTCAAATGATGTCAGCTTAGTGGTGAGGGCCTGAGGTGTAATGGTGTGAGGATGAGCCAACAACGGGCAAGACGCCTCACCTTGATTCCGACCAGATATCTCGCAGATCCGGGACTTTCCTCAAACGACAGGTCACCGACAGAATCGCATGACAGTAGAGACGGGTTGTGCCAGGGGAGAGATTGAAGGATAGAGAAAGGGTGTACCGGTTGGCACATATCCTCTTGGAACGACGAAAGCAAATGGATACTTGAAAGGAACGGACGATAGCTTGTCCGTCGCACAGCCACCCTGAGTGACGGCGGCTGTGCAAATGATATCATGATCGCGATCGATGACTGGGACGTATTTCATTTGACCTTGTTCCCCATGTCCGAAACGCAGGAGTCCATAGTGGTAATTGGAGCTGGTACGCAAGCCGTGTCATTACATAAGTGACTCCTCCCAACCTCTAACCATCGACAGGTTTTACTGGGCTAATGTGTGCTTTGGAGGCTCAGCGAAAGCTTGGCCGACGTGTTGAAATCGTCACCCAAGTTTATCCCTCGGATCCTCCGCCAATGCGGTGGACCACGGGGTACTCGGTCAGTTGCAGCATGCACCCAGTTACAACTACATTTAATCCCTCGCCTCCCCAAAGTGCTCGTATTATGGTTGTATCAAGACCGCTCCAGCGAATTTCGAGCAACAGACACGGCAGTACTTACTAGATAGTACAAAGTCCAACCCTCGCGCCTGCTTCCAGTTCCGACACAATGAGTATTTTTCAGCGGAATCTATACCGACTGAGAAGCTTCTTGATCTCCCTGAGGTACGCTCGCATTATGAAAACACCTTGTACTGATTGCTGAAGCATCTCTAGTTCCAAACACTAGATCGTCAGGAGCTAATCGAGGGCTCGAATTATGGCGCTTCCTTTGTCGGTCTCTCCACTTCTGCGGACTACATGGCCCGTGAAATGCTACTCGAGTTCGCAAGAAATGGCGGGAGGATTTTACGAGGTACCGTTCGTCACATTCGCGAAATCGTCGAAGGCGGAATTGGCGCTTTTGCTCGACCCATCGATGGCGAATTGTGCAAACCACCTGCAGCCATTGTCGTATGCGCTGGGATAGGCGCAAGATTCATCGGCGGTATCGAGGACACCACCGTATTCCCGGTGCGGAATGAAGTTGTCAAGCTACGAGCACCGTGGATTACCATGGGCAAGGCGGCATATGACCAAAACCTTGACATCAGCGTATTCGTCGTTCCGCTGGGCGACGGAGATGTGAGTTGGGGGCCTTTTGTTTCTCAGTGCTGGAATGACCACTTGCAATGCAGGTCGTCATCGGTGGTCACGCAACTATCAATGACTGGTGAGTACCTAGCCAAACCGCGCGCGTAAAGGCTGTTGATCCATGCATGAACAGGTATCCCAAGCCTAGGCCAATAACAGTCAAGCACCTTCTTGAGAAAGCAGCGACCTTGTGCCCTGAACTTTTGACCCCTCCCGGCGACGAAAGGGTTCCGGATATCCAGTCCCTTGTCGTCTGGGAAGGCTGTGACATTTTCGGAAACAGAAGAGACGGACCTAGGCTCGATGTTGAGTGGCATTCTGCGCCAGATTTCAAGCGGAAGATCCCTGTGGTCATGAATTACGGGTCTGTCAATGGCAACATACTTATTTAAAGTCTTCTGACATGATTTAGATATGGGAAGGCGGAGCTCCGGGCTTTTAAAGGGATCGCGGACGCAGCTATCCGCCTTGTTGACGCAGCTCTTGCCCAACAGATGGAGCAGATTGAGACAACTAGTTGAATAGAAATATGGAAATCAATTAAATTAAGCCCAAATATTACATGATTACAGAGGAGTAACGAAGATCCAGCTGAAAGATAGAAAGGGGGCTAAACGTATCCAGACATCGCGTCCATTTGGCCGTTGTTGAGTTGGACCAAGCTGCGGAATTTGTGAGTGATGGGTAAATCGCGCAAAGCAATAGGCACTTACTCGTTGACATAAGTTGTGTGCGAGAAGTCGTAGGGCCCGCTCTCGATCGGGTTGAGATCGCGCCGCAAAGTCTCAGGCAAGCGAGCCAACCATTCGGGGTCGTAGAAAGCGGTTGGAAGCCCCCGAACCGGGGGACGTTTGGAAGCGGTGAAGGTAAGTCGGCGCTCGTGAACTTGAGCCCCAGAACTGATATTTCTCACTGGCTTGAAGCGCTTATCACGGTGAATGGCGTCGAAGGCCCGAAGGCAGGCGGTAGCTTGAGGATGCCTCCACTTCTTGTTTGTAGCAAGATAGAGAGGTCTTCCCGAGCCGTTCTTGTGGTCGCTTTCGTCACTGCTCATCCCGTCCTTACCCAAGGCCAGGAGTAAGGGAAGGTGGCGCTTGGTATCTTCGAGGCGGTCTGCCGCCTGCAGTCTGCGGTAGAACAACTACACAGGTAAGAAACAAGGAGTGAAATCAAGCAAGGTTGGACCTACGCATCGTTTCCGCTCCGAGCGACGCTTCTTTCGATTAAACTCCTTGTGGTCCGGATTATCCTCTGTGCCAATACTCTGCCAGCGGAATTTACTTCGACAGTTGCGGAAATTGGATATGAAAAGTCGCCTGATATCCTTGGTGGTTGGTTGCAAACGTACGAGTCGAGGGTCATCCCGCTGGAGAAATGCTTCAACAAACACGCCCCCGGCAGCATGGTTCCACTTCCAGGCCGGGGGCTTAGTCATGTCCAGGAAAAAGTCTTCAATACTACAGGGCGGGTCGGTGTCAGGATTCCAGTCAGATGCGTTCTTGTGTCCTTTATAATTGTCGTTGAAGAAATCCCGAACAAGGCGCTGCAAAATGACCATCATGGGGATTGAGCTTATTTCAGTCAATGGAGACATACTCACCGCCAAGAGTGTACGATCCCCAGCACGCTTCCTAGGATTCAGCTTCGGTGACTTGGGTAGGGCAAAGGGAGAGGGATTGCCCATCACCACGTCATTACCGGTGGTCCCGTCACCACCACCAGCAGAAGAAGATCCCGCCAGATTGGTGGGCAACCCTTTGCGGAGAAGATCGTTCGTTTCCTTCATGCACTCCAAAACTAGTAACACCTTTTGATCTTCTATCCCCAGAGGCGTCCGAGAAATCTATGAGACCAAGGGAGGTGAGATTAAATGGATCTGAGTCAAATAGAAATACGCACGCTTTCCGCTGCGTGCAGAAGCACTTGAGTGACTTGTTGAATGTTCTCTTCTAACTTGCAGAATCGATGACCAAGCGTCTCGAGGGCCTACGAGAATGGAATAAAGACCCGACCTAGCATAAAACTTGCATTCGGACATACCTTGTTTGGAATTTCGTGGGCATCCTTGACCGCATCGCTAGTGTGTTTGCCCTTGGGAGCTGGGGTCATTCTCGCCGATTCAGCATCATCGTCGAGACGTCGTTTCTTGACAGTCGAGGTGGTCGAAAAGCTCATGTCAGATCCCGATCCTTCTGAGTCGGAGTGGCCAGCGCTGCCTTTCATCGGTTGTCGGGGTGTGCCCGGTGGCCGATATTGGGACGGCGGAGGAGCTGTATCCTGAGGAAAGTAGTATTGTGGGGGCATAGTGGGGTTGACGGGTGGATAAGTGTGATATTGCCACTGCTGCCCATAGTACCAAGGATACTGTTGGTGGTACGGCTGGTGAGAGAGGTGACCCGGATTATTCGACGGCACGCTCTGAGATTGGGCACCAGGGTGCTGAATAGATCCTGGTAGGGAAGGTTGTGCAGCTTGGTTGGAAGGGCCCCCTGCGCCATTCCCGCCGGCATCATGATGTCCAGCGTCAGGGCGGGCTTGACCTTCTCCAGAGTCTGCAATTTTGGTCAGTATTGACGCATTTCTCTTGATATTCCATACTCACTGTCCACATCCATGTCCTCCTGATGGCTCCTGAAGGTATTTTGCGAACGAAATCAGAGATGGAAGGGAGATTCAGAGGACGAAGGCGAGAGGCAACCGCTCAAAGGGAGGTAATCGCCGGTGCTCAAAGGGGGAGGTTAAGTAAGCGATACACTGTCCAAAAACGGTAACTGCTAGAGGTTCCCATATAAGTATGCGCCGTCCGAGCTGGCTGCTCCCTCCCTTCACCAGGGCGTGTGCAGCTAGATCTTACCCATAGGTCTTTGCACATCTCCCTGCTTGTCTTGACCTCGATGTCCTTTCAATCGAGGCCTTCTTTTCTTCCGGTTCAGCGGCGCATGCCTAAAATTTCTATCTCTTCCCGGAAATGCGCGAAACTGAAAAACAAAACCAATGTATTACAACGCAATCGAGAGCTGCGAGGCAGTATTTCAACCTTCTATTATTAAAGATGTGTTCTGCTATACTATGCCTGCCCACAGCTTGAATCCCGCCAACCAATCTCCCTGACCTTGAAGCGGGTCCGCATCAGATGCCGAGGGCCGGATAAGTGCGGCTAAACTGGGGTGATTCTGTTGCTGCTGGTGAAGAGGTTGCCACTGAAGGTGCTGCAATTCTGTGGAAGCTGTTGTGGCCTCCAGGGAGGAAGATGGTACCAAATCTGTCAAGCCAGGGGGAATCGCTGTGCTGGCATCTGACTGATCAAACGTTGAGGATAGGCTCGATCCTTGCGCGACCATAACTCCGGAGTTAGCAATTGAATGTTGTGTGATCAAAGAATGGTAACTTGACGAGTCCGAACCCACTGCTAAGCCGGTAGAGATTTCATGACCTGCCGATCGGCTAATTGTTGGCGGAGGTGAAGGGTATCTCGATTGCCGATTCATTGTGGCGGCCGTGGTGGCTTGTAGTGTTGAGCTAGAACAACCTGTGGCGAGCGCATAGTCGAGTGTGTAATATCTGGTGGTGACAGGAATAAGCGGGATGGAGGAGTTGGAAGAAGAGACGCAGGGTTGAGACAACATTTCGGGGAAAACAGTACTTCTGGTTGCGGCAACAGGTTGATCAAGAAGACCGCCATTAGTTGCTTCAGGCCAGGAGCTGGCAGGACGATGTTGTTGATAGCTCTCTGTTAGCATCAATAGTGGGTCATGACACGACCGAGGATTTTGGTGGATGATCGGAGGTGAGGCCAATTCAAATGCGGGCTTCATTGATTTATCGGTGGATGGAGAACCATCAACATTGGTGGATTGAGGGCTCGTTGCTGACGGTGAAAGCTGATCCCAGGAAGACTCTGTTAGAGAGTGTCGATCGTCTGATGAAATTGGAGACGACTGGCTGCTGAAAGTCAAGTCGTGGGTCCGAGGGTAGCAGCCCGAGNCCCGCAGATCAGAACAGCTAAAATGCTGCAATGAGGCGTCTGGTGCATGTGATGTCCCGCCGGTAGGTGGTATGCTTCCCCTTGTCTCCGAAGGATCGGCAGAACCCTGTTGCGTTGGGCAGGAGTATTCAAACGATGACGATGAAGCCTGCCAACTCGCCGGGTGTCCTGGATGATTCACCATCCTTTCCAAAAAGGCTAGCTTGGGCTTGAGGTTTTGCATGAAGTGATGCAAAGCGACCACTGGCCCCCGGATTGTGTGTCGGAGACAGTGCGTAGCTTGAGAATCCTCGGTCCAATCATGGGATGGCTGCCATTGACGGAAAGTATGAGTTGTGCCTGGGGCAACTATACTTGCTTCGAAAAAGAAATCGGGGGGACGCGAGAGAATGAAGGAGACTTCGGTGATCCGTATTGTGTCTGAGGGTGATGTCTCTCTGAGCTCTGTGTGCATGATGGTGTCGAATGGAATAACCATCTTCAGGCTCTTGCCCCGAGTGTGGATTAACCAAGTAATGCTGAGCTGTGAGTTAGAGGCGTAAGTAACGAGATTGTGCTGGGATCCTTCGGAGGTCCGTTGCGTCCACGTTCCAATTGTCAAGGTATCGCAAGGGATAATGTCCACAGGCGAAGCCTCGTTGATGAGAGCACTAAGCCCACTATCAGCACCAAATGAAAGCTCGGGTGAGCAACTTGGCAGGGGTGGAGGATAGGTGATCGACATGATAGAACGGCTTGTTACCGGCCGGCGCTGCCAGGGATTGCCTCGAAGACCCTTCTCCTTGGTACGACGATTCTTGAACCAGACATTAACCTGTCGTTCCTTCAAACCCAAAGTTTTACTGAGTTCCTTCATAAATTCGCCAGACGGCATCTTCTGAATGGCGAACGCCTTCTCCAAGTGAGCTAATTGGCTGGCGTTTGGTCTGAACCGTTGGTTCGTTTCCACCAATTGCAAGTCAGTCGGTGATGATGAGGGGTTATTTGAGATCGAGTGTGACTTCATCTGTTCATCCATATTAACTGGGTGCTTAGTAGGGCTTATGTTACTGGTGCTGGTGCTCGCACCTTGAGTACCGAGAAATTGGCGGAGTAGCCTGGAAGGCGAGGGCGGACGACAGGATGCCTCGGACGAGTTTTCAGGAAGTGACCTGGGACCAGGACACTAATTAGAGGATATGACTTGATTGAGTATAAGGTTGCGTACAGAAGATTTGGTAGGTCTGTATGCATGTGAAGGCAAAAATCGCACCTATCGAGAGTGGGCTATTAAGTAATAAAATGCAACATGTTGACAAGAGGGTCCGGCACGTCAGAGCGGCCTGTTTGATTAATGAAAAATGTATATTTCGCTCGCAACTCAGAAGTGTTCATTTGATCGACAAAGGCACGACTGCAATTATATACCATGAAACGTCCTATTCACTGATATATATGTTGAGGTTTCTTATTTATCTTATTTCCTTTCTATTATCGTCTCTTCATTCCTTATTCAGTGTCACACATTCTATATCAGTCGATGCTCTCATCGTCTTAGCCACAGTCTCCTTTCTATTCTATTTTTAATTACTTAGTCAGTTTCAGATCGGACGCTTAGTACGCACAGTATATAATCCCTACTTTCACGTCCGCCGCCCCTCTGAGGTTTCTTATTTATCTTATT
>SDEE01000627.1:0-29202 GCA_004126415.1 Candolleomyces aberdarensis
TCTAAACGAGGAATTAGGACACTGGGGATTGGCATGAAACGAGCTTAGCGGTCTCTCCTCAACCATTAGCATACATTGGTGTACTCAAGTGGCATTATTTCCCCAATCTACCTTGCCAACTTTGACAACAACAACGATGATGTTAAATGCGAGGATCAGGACATGCTCCACGCTCTGAGTTCTCCTTCCCTGGAGGAATACATTCTTCTACATGAACTTGATCATCAGCGGATCCCAATTGATTCTCGATTGCCTCACTGTACCACCTGCATCTTTCTGACATACCGAAGGTAATGGCTTATAATCGCTGGCAGCGTCTGATCGTCCATTGGAAACCCCCATCAGTCTGGTATTATCCGATCAGACGTATCTGGGCATATCAGCGGTCCCACAAACCGGTGATGGACACCAAAGAGCCAGAAGGGGTCCATATGTTTGAGGAGCCGTGCTAGTCGAGCTTTTAGAGCATAACAATGAAAGCAACAGCATAGCCAAGCTCACAATCACAGCAGTGACAACGGCAATCAACCGCCTTTGTATCACTGCTTGCACACTCAGAAATGCTTCCCAGTCTTCTCTTTCAACAGTTATTTAAAGAGAGTTGCAGGAGGCCTGGGCATGTTCAGAGTTAAAACATGAATTCGCCAGATTCCTTGCCTGCCGGCAGTTGGAATTTAAGGCGCTTCACTAACTGCCAGAAGGAAACGACCAATAACAGAAAACACCATACGGGCATCTTGCGCCATGAGTGGATTGTCGTTTGAAGGGTAATCCTGCCCTGAGGGAATGCCTGCGCTCTGGGTGGCGGCTTATATGGGCCGAGTACTCGTATAGACATAGATCAAGACGAGCATCAGGAGTTCGAACTCACAAAGCACTGTCCTACGATTTTCTGCAAGCTAGAAGAGCTCGTCAGATGCTAGGCAATCATCATATTTTTGAGTGTGTACCCAGGTACGGAACGCTGCCGTCTCTTGTGATCTTGCAGTAGACTTTTTCCATTCGGAGAGGCTTGACTGCTACCTGCGATGAGAATGCGCAGCCGACGACGATTTCCTCCTTAGCACTCGAGAATGTCATAGTGATCTCACGACAAACGTTTTCAATCAATGTTCCGACCTTCAAATTTCCAAAACGGAGACCACACGGCGGTGGGATGTCTGCCGGTGGAGACTGTGCCCCTCCGCCAACTCCACTTGCCTCGGTTGATACCAACCGGGGGGTGGATCTGGACGTGGAAATAGCGGGGTGGTGCGGTGAGATACAAAGAAAGGGAGCTGGCAGGAACCTGTTAAAAAGGGAGCAAGTAGTTGTTACTTTGCATCCTTCGAGATGGGTTGTAGGTAGCACTCCCACGAAGGACGTTGCCTGACAAACTCTAGGTGAAGTGTGATTGTCAAGACACCAATCGATGTCAAAAGAAAACAACTGAAAGCTCTGAAAGATGATAGATGGTCGACGTAGACAACGTATCTGGTTCAAAGGCGTCTGATTTTAGATATCATGAATGAAGTAGAGTGACGAAGTGATAGCAAGCAGATGCAACCGTACGGGGCTTACTCCGACGATCGTATTGCGTGTGTACCAGTCATCAATTCGAAGGGGAAACTGAATGATTACCATGGTGGCTCTGAGACAATTACTAACATCATTTTCCTCCCAGCACGAGACTCTGAGGAGAATTTGTGACATGGAACCGAGCTAGATTGGGTTGTAGAACAGATAGAAACGGTGGGTGCGAACCACCGATCTAGACGAGAGAAGGTCGCGAGTGATCGACCTAGGGGGTAACTAGACCAGTCTTTGAGGAACAGAACGAAATAAGAATAACATAAATTCGGAGGGTAAGGAATAGAGGGGAACGAAAGGAAGGGAAGTGAGCTAGGGGGATCGCTAGCTACCGATACAGGAGGTAGGTAAGCTACTTTTATACCTAAAGATAAACCGAATGATCGGCCAAGTCAAGTACCGGGATGGTGACTCCCGTTCCGAAGAATGGAGACGGAACAGATAACCGGTGAGTGCTCGCGCAGACGGTGTGCACTCTCCACAGGGTATTTTCAGGATTTAGTTCCAGACGTTTAGAGGGAATCGAACAGATTACGCACCGATATTCTCAACTGACCACTGTCTGATGTCGAACCTAGAGTGAGCGACGAATTTAGAAAACTGGAGCTTTTCTGCAGTGCTTCCCGAGTACGCCCCGTTCCACATGGCGTTCAAGTGGTCTTCTGTGGAAGTTGTCGGTCATTCCCCGCAACAAAAACTCCCAGCAACTGACCAAATACAGGAGTGCCAAGCCAGCTCTCGTGATTGAGAGGCATGGGTACGAGATCCTAGCAGTGGCATGTCGGCTCGTACACGTTTGAGAGGCTTCTACATGGGTGCTTACCAATGGCCGCCATGACTGCTTGTTCTCATGGAGGTAAGGAGCATATGCACGGTGTGTCCTGCTCAAGCCAGTCTTCTCATCGAGAATTTCAAGCTTATCTCGGTTTGTGAACGGAAACTTTGATGGCGCCACCTGCCATCGCTCCCCGAGTGAGCAGTCGTTCAAGCCCTACGATATTCATGGCCAGTGAATAATCGACCACCCATAGTCGAGGAAATAATTCGCACCGTAATAATCAGTTGGAGACTATTTTGGTGTCGTGTGCATATATATTGTAGAGTTTATCCATCCGTACCACTCGAAGGTTGGTTCTATGCATCAACATCATCTTAACGCAATGCTCAAACCCAGTTATTCGAATTGAGAACGTACCTGGTAATGACTGATGGATGGTATCCCAAACGGGACTTCACACGATGATTGCCTGCCTATCTGCGTTATCTCTGCATTTTCTCCTGTCTACTTTCCGAAGCTCTTGGCTTTTGACAGGATGGAAGTCGTTAAATCGAACTGACACGCCATAAGAGTCGGTGACCGATTGTCTTGGGCCATTGCCTGGGCTGATGGGAGGAAAGGTGATCAGATAAACAGGAGCATGCACATTGTAGATGTTTATGTATCGCGGGGGCGACTGGGGAAAGAGCCTGACGCTCGCTCCCGGATCCCAGTATATTCTCGGATGCAAAGTGGGTAGCTATAACGGCGTATATCTAAAGAGCACTATCCAGAATTTGGGGAAGGCCATAGGCAGAAATAGACCACTTGTAACAAACATACACACTCGCCGCACATCGTTATTCATGAGGTAACTCAGAGCGGAGCCAGCCTGGAGACAGTTATTTTGACTGATGGTACGGTAAGACATGGCATACGAATCAACTCAATGGAAGGCTCACCTGATAATTACTGCGAGCTCCATCGGCGCAATGACTTCCGTGGAGTGGCGTGCCCTCAACGTCGAGCGTCGGGTATCTCGGTGTTGGTAAAGAGTCGTGGTCTTCGCATGGTGTAAGCTTATTACGATTGCTTCCCTCGAAGTGCGAACGTCCACCAGCGTTTCAAATGCTTTCTTGGTTTGGCAAGGGAATTCTGAGGATAGGCGCCCGATCCAATTTCTTCTTTCCTTTCGAATTGATACACGAATTGATAGACCGTGTTCTGGAAGGGAGGAAGGTAGTGCGCCATAAAATCTCAGGGCTTGCAAATGAGGACTTGTGGGCCCATTTCTTCTCCAATGTAGGTTCGAGTCGCCGTCGTTTCCAGCCATGCATCGCGACTTTGCGCTGTCTTTCGCTGTTGAGATTCATTTCGGGTCCACGACCTTTGACACTTCTGTTGGCATTTATGAGAGTATGGCCAGACGACGCTGGGGGTGCAATCCTTACCGTGAATCAGGGAAAGCTCTCAAGCAAGCCATCGTGGGATGACGATGATGAGATTGGCAGTAGCATTCGAGGTGAAGGAAGTAGCATGAGACAAGAGCTTGAAACGTGGCGACCACGTTGGTCATCTCGGCAGTAGACGCCGATCATCCGTATTTCTGGGATGGGATACCTCTAGACGTCCAAGCACACTTCTCCACACGGAAATAATGAAGAATAGGACATGGACATATAGTGGAACAAGTAGTCGCTTCGATTGTGCAAAATCTAAATCTAATTTTGAGGACACCTGCGTCTCTTCGCCCCCAGTTCTGACCCTGCCGTTATTGCAAAACCAGAAAGTCAATGACAGCTGCACCTCTTCTATTCTATCAATGAGACCCTTCCCTTTCAGGTGTGCCATTGCCCTATAATCGAAGTTCGCTGTGTCGGTGTCTGAATTGGCACACGGCCAACTTGAAGGGTTAACGATATGGGAGGAGCGTGCATTGTTATTGGCACGACAGGCTTTCGTCGCCATCATTCGACCCTCCCAGGACGATACGTAGCAGCTTGAGATACGAGGAAAGCATAAAAGTAGGGGGGCGTTTCGGAGCAGCCTCCTTCCGGCTTGACCGAAGCTGAGGGCTGAGGCTTTTGCTGCGGCAAGGAACCCCGCCGCGCCACCAATCGGATGAATGTAAAAATATTTATACCTTGTGGTCGGCTTGTCTCTTGCCTCGACGTCGTCTGTGCACTCTGATGAAGTAGCCCAAGCAGAGCGCAGAAGATGAGAAGGACAATCGTTCAGCGTCCAAGGACATCAAGAAGCGGATGAGCCAAGAATAAGCAGTGGCTGAACGCCATGAAACCCTGTCCCGTTCGTTCGGGTCGAAGGGTACCTCCACCATCAGTAACGTACATACTCCCGCTCTGTCGGTTCAGGGTCCTTCCATATGGAGAAAAACAGGAATGCAAAACACGACATGCGACAGTTACACTAGTGAGCAACCGGCGCCAAGAGGGAACAGGAACAGAGGTCAGGTGCGGTAGGGAACTGCGGAAGGTGCGGTGAAGTCCGAAGGACTCAGCGGCCGAACCAATCAGCAGATACGATTTTGGATACTTACGCACACACACCTGTGGTTAGGACTGTCCAAATGGTATTCTGAGACCCAAACCTACGGAACCAAGTGCTAGGGGTCCCCAAAGAGGCTGTGACAAGCTTTCCTTCCCAATTTCCTGATTGGGATGCAAGCGTTTTGTGACAGCGTCCTCCCTCAATAAAAGCATAGCTAAAGGTGGAAATTTTGAAATTGAATTAAAGCCTGCTCCCTCATATCCAAGCCGAACGTGAGCGGGTTGGAGTTAAAGCTGGAGTAGAGCACCCTGGGCAGCAACGAGAGTCGAGCGCCTTACCAAATTGCCCAAGTGCTATTCGCTGAAGTGCCACAGCGCCACACCTGCGGCTTCGGTTAATGGTTCGGAGCTATCGGAGAGTCGGACAATGTCGGGCGGCAGGAGGGTGCAGTACAATGCATGCGGCTCAAAATGAGATCCATTACAATTGAACGTCTCCAATGAGTATGCCCTGTGGGGCCATTTCGCCTGTTCCACGAGGCTAGTTGATAGCGAAACACCTGATGTGTAAATGGGAGGAACAAGCAGGTGGCGGCGCCGGGTATTAAATGCCACTGGGAGCGACGAGATTAGCCTTTCACTTTCGTGCTGGGTGGCGTTCCGCGAATCAAGAACTTTCGACCTCTTTGGACACACGCTTGGAAGATGGTTGGGGAATCTCAAATACAGGAGCTAAGACAGTCCAGTCTGGTGGACCAGGCAGGACCTCGGGAGTCACCTGATGAGTGTTTCAAACTTCCTATGTCTATTCTTCCTGCACGCAAGTGGGAGTTTTCAGGTGGGCAAAGAATGGAGGATCAGGAAGACGTCTCGAATAATAAGCTTGCTTGGAGTAGCAAGGAACCAGAAGTATGAACTCCGCTTGGAGTTCTCGTATCAATCAGTTCATCTAAGGTTCCATTCATGTAGATGACCAGTCATTCCTGATTCTGGGCAAATAATCTTCGATTGACTAATTCGGTAGTGTGTGATGTTGTTTGGTCCTACACGCACCGGTCTCCGGCGTCAAACCCCAAATTATGCCTATGCCCTCCCCTTACCACCAACCATTGGCACCGCCCTCGCCCTGCAGCAAATTGTCAGCCCAATGCCCCAGCCTTAAAAGACTGCTTGTGTACCCTTCCATGTTTTTCAGGCCACAGAAATCCAGTGTCGACGTTTTCCCGAGAGTTGCATTGGTTGCGATTGACGTCGATTCAGAGGTGCGGCCGATGACTCTCGGGGTTGTATGGCTCGGTCTTGACCTGTATGCAGGTTTTCCCTCTCCAGATTCAGCGTGCTCGGTATTAACCTGCAGCTCAGTAATAAATTTGCTTACAGACACACTGCCGAGCGGCCTGACGCACATTTCGAGGTGAGCATCTACCTCTGCCACTAGTCGAATGTGATTATATTCTCGGTAGCTCTTAAATGCACTTTTTGTAGACGGATAGCCAAGCCCGCCGATGTTTTTGGAGGAGATATGCGGTTTGTGGGCCAACGTCGGCAAGCGCGTGGCGGAGGTCGCGCGGTACGCCCATGCACAGCCCGCTGCGAGCACGTGACAGGTCTTCCAGCCCCTATCTACCGTCGTGGCCTTCTTCGATCCGTGAAAAGAAACATCGTTTGTCAGGACATGCAGAAATCATCTCTCACCGGCGAAAACATGGCCCCATGTTAATCGCAAGCTCAGCTACATTCGAGAACAAACTCCGTGTGGGTTCGCGCGGCTGCTTATTATCATGGATGTCGTCCTTTGGGTCGGCATCTTTAAAGCATTTGGATGCAAATCCTACTCATGTGCGCCTACACATTTGCCTCCTACAGAGTATACTCCATCTGCACCTTTACATCCTCACGAGCTGAATCAGGGGAGGAGGGCATCAGTGGTTGGATGGGGCCTGGACGGCCAGGGAGATAAACAGAGCCAAATAACTCGGTCTGCTCGCTCAGAGACTGCACTGTCGGTGCGCTCTGCAACATAGCTCCCGATGTCCAGCGTTTCGTCGGCTTTCAATACCAAAGAAGACTCTATACCCGCTCTCTCGAAGGCTAGCAGCCTCTTCAATGAGCATGTAGGTGTTGAATTCTATCCCTTTGTGTTGGGGTGTTCAGACATTCTCGTGGTTTCTGCAGATCACCGAATGCCACGTCGACTTGGTAGGGACAGACCGCCCTAACCGCCCATACAGCATTATTTCGTATGGCTACCTCCAAGTCCAAGAACAATCAAAATCTGTTGTTATCAAGACTTACCACAAGATCAACGACACTACACCTACCAAGGCAATTCAGCGGACATACCGAGAAGTCACAATCTTGGCCTCCCTGGCCAACTCTCCCGGGAGCTGCGAAAATATCAATCATTTCCATGGCGTCTGGTTCGCGGATACCAGCCTAGTCGGAGAAGCCATTCCGGGCGTCCCTTCGATCATAACCGACTTTGTCATGTACGGCTCCCTGAAGTACATTCAAGCGCAAGGAAAAGAGTTTAGCGTGAGGCTCAACATTGTGAGTATCAGTGTCGGATAGCAAGTAGCGAAACTCAATCTCTCCAGGCGCAGCAACTGGCAAACGGCGTACGCCATCTCCATTCTTTGGATATTGTCCATGGGGACATCAAACCCGTACGCCACTCCTTTACCCCATGCTCTGTGCATTGTTGACCCTTCATAGGACAACTTTCGTATCGACAAAAATGGCGTCGTTAAGATTATCGACTTCGGGCTCAGTCGCCATCACACCGTCGAGCATACCGGCCTCACAACGCTCATCTGGCCATGCTATCGATTCGTCGCTCCCGAATTGATTATACCCGGGGAGGACGCAGTGTCCATGTTCGTTACAAGGATTTCGGATGTGTATGCGTTCTCCATGACTGCGCTGCAGGTAGAGTCTTCATGTTATTCCGTGCCACACTTCTACTCACTGAAATGAATTATTGCTCAGGTTTTAGATGGACGAGGTGAGATGGAATCAGCTCCATTCAATCATTGCCAGAAGGAGTTTCCAGTACGATTGGCCGTCACGACTGGGTCATGGCCTATCGTTGAACGGTACCCTGGGGTAATACCCGAAGCGTGGGCCATCCTCAGCACCTGTTGGACAAGCGACCCGTTGGCACGACCAACCATCAATGCTCTCATCAAGGCACTTTCCACCATCGCTCCACCACCTCCAGCTCTCGTTGAAGCATGAATACTGCCAGTAGTCGAAATTTACAATGTACATCTATAAATCGGGAGGCTCAGTGTTTGGTTAGGGCCTGTTGAAAGAGTTACACAATTGCACAATATATATTTTCCTGTATGCTTCGCTTACGTTTGGTTCTCAAACATCGCTACTTACCTCATTTTGTGCTAGATATTCAATTGGAAATAGTGTTCAGTGGCCCGTCGTTGAGCTCTGCCCACCCCCTTTCCGACCAGATACTCCTCAAGACACCGTCGTTGGGGATCCCGGGCTGCGGACTATCAGTGGCGATCATGGTGCCAGAATCGATTTTGATGTCATAATCTCTACTTCTCTCAATGCCCTGACTATACCGTCATTTGTCCCAAATCGCCATTCGCCTTGTCGTCTCGCAGAAATCCAGGATGTGCTATCTATCATGTATATTGTCCTTAGTCCTTAGGCGTCCTTACATTCAAGCGTAATCAAGAGGAGCAAGAGAAGCAAAATGGCAATACYTTTGCAAAGCATTCGCCAATTCAGAAGCCTGCGACTTCATCAATGAGATTGAGCGGTTCAAGACTCAGGCTTGCCAATCTCCGCATGCCAATAGACTGTCTCATCACGCTTTCTTGTGTAGTGTGTTCTTCTCCCTCACTCTGGACAACTCCCAGTCCTTGATTGGTTTGCCTTACCTCTTCGTCAAGTCTATCGAACAACTAGCGCTGGCGGCGGAATGTCCCGGCCTCCACACTAGACTCTGGCTGGAAGGCAAACATGATAGCGTCGTCTATATCCCTTACTTACGGGAGATAGAATTCACTGAGCACATTTTCGGGGTGTTACAACACAACCTGCAACGTGCATCAAACGCTATCCATGCCAATGTAATGTTTTCCTTGTGCATTCTTCCGTTTTTCTATATAACTGAAAATACTTTCGTAGTTTCCAGAAATTCTAGAACAACGTCCTCACTCAACTGGCATGGAGGAAATGTATTCTATCCGCGATAGGGAGGTACGAGCACTCAACCCAGAGCTCCAGGTTTACCATGGTTCTAATCAAGCTTCCAGTTCTTTATGGGTGGAAATATTTTCGGTGTAAGTCGCTGATTCTTGAATGCTAGAAATATCAAAGTCACTGAATAGCCCTCGAAAGATGCTAGAATGGACCGTGGCTCGTGCTCAAATTCAATGGCGAAAATCGAGGGAAATACCGCGACCTCCCTTGAGGCTTTCCCTTCGCAATGGACCTTACGGCGTGTTCCAATTCAGGCTCGACTGACAGAGTCCTCGTCGTAAGATCAGTATCGATGAATGGTACGTCCCCTTCACATGAGTCATAAAGGGTGTTCAAATGTCTTATGTACTTGTCACTAACAGCGGTGCGACACCCCAACCGTGGAGTACAACCTCTATCACCTATCGATACCCTCCCAGGAACAGGCGTCGCAAATAGACGGGATCGATGGACCATTCGAACAGTAGTTATTGGCCCAAGGGGCCTGCAGCATGAAGATGTGTAGATACCAGCAGAGATTCGAATAAAACTATTCACCATTCAAGTCGAGTGAATCAAGAAATGAGCCATCTGGACTATCAGTGTCGTGCTCCGAGTCGAAGCATAGTGGCCATCGGTACGAGTCAGCGACCATTCAGGCAACAGTGATAGAGAGGTAGTATTACCAGAAATTCTCGCCAAGAAGAAGGGACTGAATCGTGCTCCGTGTCGGGCAAATAAGTGGACCGATTCCGAGGTAGTGAAGAATGGGAAAACATAGAAGAAAGCCGTGCGTAGGCTTAGCGGCGAAGATGCATCAAATGGGACACGCTCAGCCCGCCGTGTACTTGTCTAAACCAAACCTGAGAAGAGTAACAGTCCAGCTGATGTGTCCGCAAGGAAGAGAAAGAGTGCGTAGAGCCATCTCAAAGCCTGCTGTAAGAGAGAGAACACAACGAACGGATAAATTCGAGTTCCGATCTTCCATAGACATACCATACTTGAACGTCGTTCTAGAGTTGCGATGAATTCTTCTGGGGTGGACGTGCGACGGACGCCTCCAAAACTGCGTGGTACCACGCTAAACACCACACGACCACCCCATACCCCCAATATTGGAGAACACCAAAAAAGCGCTCAAAAGTTAATTGCTTCCAAAAACAAATAGCGGTACAAGAAACGATGGCGGCGCATAATGTGCTCAACACATACGTAGACCTAGACTAAATGCAACGCACAACTTAACGCGAGAAGAAAGAAAGGACAAAAAGGGGGGTCATTATAGATCGTAAAAGAAGTGGCTCGGTCGGTCGGTCGGTCGGTCGGAGGGAGAGGGCTAAGAGCTGAATAGAACGGGACATGTATGAGACTGTGATAATAGGGAAATGGGGGTGAAGAAGCAGAAGTAGAAAATCATCATCGTTGCGAGAGAAAGCCGATAACTCCAGATATCCAAGAGGCTGTACGGTATAATAGGATTTCCGAGAAGAAGTGGAGGAGGAGGAGATGGTGGAAAATAAAAGAGAGTACTTGGTCAAGATATAGAGGAAAGGATGGGTGATATTCACAAAGCAATAGGCAATAGGCAAAGAAGGACTCGGAGAGTCGCTGGCAATTCTTCAGAGAAAGGAATTATCTAAGCGTGACGTTCAAGGCCTTTTCCTTGAGGACGGCCGGGTAGCTGTTCATGAGGTGAGCAAGAGCTCGCAAATCTTCTTGGTCGAGCAGGTGGATGGTGACTTTGGGCTAGAGGACAGAATAAGTAACGAACACGAGCAAGATAAGGACGCTCAAACTCACCGCTTGCTTGATTCCAAACGACTTGACCACCTTGTATCTACGCATAGCATTAGCACCTATACAATGGTAAGAAGCGGAGGATTCGAGACTTACAACTTGTCTCCCAATTTCTGTTTCTGGACGAGGACGGTTTGGTCCAGCAGCGAGTCGATAAATTCATCAGTTGCTTGAACAACCAACGGATCAGACTTCGGCAAWGGCAGGCCGGTCGCAGAGGATAAATTGGCCAATCGAATGACCTCGGCGGCGGGGAGCTTGGCGAGCGAAGCGATCGTGTGCGTTCCACCAATCGTAGCTCCACCACCCGGAGTAGCAGGGGCGGGCGAGGCAGCAGCAGAGGCTCCCCTCGAGGASAGCGCGGGGGTGGAAGGCGAGTCAGCCACCTTGGCAGGGGCCGTCTTGCTAGATTTTGGCGTAACGGGTACCGGAGCCCTGACCTCGAGTGGTTTGGGGGCAGTGGTCGTGGCCGGGGTCTGTTGTTCTTCKTCGTCGTCGTCRTCACTATCCAGAATGGCCTTGGCGTCTACCAGCTTAGCGCGCAAAATCTCGGGATTGAAAAGGCACATAGCGCGCTCGCGTTTGGGCAGGCCCATCAACAGCTCGGTCAATTCTTCCTGCCGGGAGTTTTCAAACTTGTTGACAGCAGCGATCATACGATCCCTCTCTGACATGGGCGGAACRGAGCCCGAAGGRGATGAAGTACGGGGTGGAGTGGAAAGTGTAGCGCTGACGGAGATGGGGGTAGAGGGATGCTCGGGCGCACTGGCGGTTGCGTTGGCAGCATTCAGATCGGAAGTGCTGGAGATCTGAGACGCAGAAACAGGGCTCGAAGACTTCTCGGGCGGCTGGATATTGGTTTTTCGTCGCTGTTCCACTTGTTCCTTGAGCTTATCGGGATGTTCGAGAGTTTGGATAACGTCACTGAGAGCGAGATTAGCAAGCGACTCCACAATATCGGAGACCTCGGCTTGCGGAACGAGTCCCATCGTTTGAATACGTCGACTGAGTTCACCGCTAAGGACCTCTTTCCTTACGACAGGAGTCAATGCAGATAACTCATCATATCGCATCGGAAGATTCAGTGTCCCGGACAGGGCCGCCTATGGGCTAATCAGCTTGACTGTTTCGAAATAATTCAACAATAACGCACATTGTAGTAACTGCCCGATCCCCGCCTGCTCCTCTCGGATCGATCGTAGTTGGGTTTGGAAGAACCTGCCCCATGAGGCGATCCCAAGGTCGCAGAACGCGCGCGTGGGCTCCAGGTGTTGTAGTCTCCTGCTTCACTGATTGTTGGACTGGTGGCACCGCTCGCGCTTCTTGGATGGCCGTTATGCCCATATCGCTGGGCAAGCTTCTCCTGCCTCAGCTGCTTGGGTTCGTGGAGACGAACGACGATTTGCTTGGAGCCAAGCTGAATACCGTTCATAGCGTGCAAGGCCGCGGTGGCTGTATACATTACGATTAGACCGTGGTTTCGATATCGATAGTCGACGGCACAAACCCTGTTCAGGAACTTGGAAAGAAACGAATCCAAACCCGCGGCTTTCACCGCTTTCGTTTCGCATAACACGAGCACTATTCGAGGGTTAGATCTCAACATAAATAACCTTATCATAGCATTTTTGGCGCACCTGACGATCTGTCCAAACTGTTTGAAAGATAATTAGCCCGAGACAATTGGGAGATATGAAACTACTTACACGGCGGAAGTGCGTAAACAGACTATTAGAATCGATTTCGGGATCCAAGTTCTACAAAAGGGGGTGAGGCGTTGAATCAAAGGGGAGTTTTGACCGGGCATTACTTTACAGAACAGATTGCAGGGATCTATCAAGCCACTGTGGCTGGAGGAGCCAGGCTGTGCGTATTGCACCTGCTGACCCGGACCATGGACAAATGGGATTGGACTCGGGAGGGGCGACTTGTTGTGATATGGGCTTCCTGGCAATGGCGATCGAGAATGATATGGACTTCCTCTGGGGGGCGAGTGGGGCGAGTACTGCTCCGAAACACACATCAATCAAACGGTTAGCCGATAGACTAACGTATCACACACCTGATTAGGATACGAGGGGAAGAACGTCCCTGTTGGAACGAACGCAGTTGCATTGGGGTTGAAATCGGCGAAGGAGGCACTAGTTCTCCTCGGCTGATGATACACCTGCACCGCAATATTCTGCCCGTCTACCTCCGCACAGTGCATGGATTCCTCTGCGGCCCGTGCGTCGTTCTCATTCCAAAACTCCACGATGCCGGTGTCAGGCCCGAAAGGAGCCTGGGTCCGGGCTGATGCAAGGGCACCAAAAGGTCGGAAGAGATCATACAGTTGCGAGTCGGTGTAGCCCGGTGGAAGATGCTTCACAAGACGAGGCAGAGCCGATGGAGGTGGTAATGACGTCGGGGGGTTCGTAGGCNGGGTACGGCGACAACACGAGGGGCACGTTCTGGGCAACATCAGGTATCGGCCGGCCCTGCAGCGTCGTCAGTGCCTTTTCAGCTGTAGAAAGAGATTTTCAGGATCCCAACAGGCGAACGGACGGTGAGGTGAAGCCAAACATACCCTTTTCGAGGAACTTGAATTCGATCGTCCCAGAAAGCATTTGGCTAGCAGAATCTCTCTGGATTTTGGGCCTGAACGGGCCGCAGTACATAAAGGCGACGGCCAGCATCTCATCCGTTACAAATGCTGGGAGGTTCGTGATATAAAGCATAGGGTCATGAAGGTATGGATGGGGGTGGGGCTCCATAGGGTACTCGGCCTCCTGAACACCTTGGCTGTAGTCGTTGTCCATCGTGGCAATCCGATCCTGGGCTGGGGACGAGATAGCGGGGATCTAGGGGAGGAAAGAGAAGGGGAGGAGGAGGAGATGGCCGTTGCAGAACAAGGGCCGCGGGTCTCTGCCAACAACTACCGCCTGGTCGCCGTCGTGCAAAGGGAACAAGGCTGAAAGTCATAGAAAAATGACATGCACCGCTCGGCTGCTTTGCTGACTAAGCATCTCTTTCTGTCGCCAGAGGGCTGACATTTCNTTTCCTCGACCTCGAGGCCGGCTGCCAGCTGCCTCCAGAAACCTGAGATCCATGTGTATCGATGAGGCCGCAAGATAATCGATTCCGTTCGTTCTATCTATACATCGAGGAAATAAGTTACCAAAAACCGTGACTTCATAGAAGTGTCATCATGGAATTCTATGTGCCCTCCACTGAGCTGCTTGCATCCCAATGGAGCGAAGGCCTCTAATCCGCTGGGGATCTCGAGAGCAACGTGTTCCATCCTCTATCCACGGACCGGAAATAAGCTTTAATTTAGGACCACATCTTCGGGTATATCAGCCAGCTGCCATGACGGAGGTGGCAGCTTGGGTGTTCGAGCTTCGACGGTTGAGCCAATCAATGGGCAGATCAATCGAGCAGAGACTAGCCATCCATTGGGGAGGGGAGGGGGGTGGGGGGTATCCTGGAATGAAATTCCGCAATCCACGTGTAGAAGGACCATTTCACTATTAATTAATTGGGCCGCAGTCAGTATACACCACCCTCGAAGCGGGAATACAGATCACCATGTACATACCGGGTGCCTCCTGCGAGCCGTCCTGCGTCGTTGCTGGTGCCCTTGAGTTTTTGCTCCACCAGCAGGGGGTCCCAAAAATATTCTGACAATTTCATAGAATGTTCCCGCCTTCGCGTTGCTGGCGTTTTCCCGTTTTCCCGTTAATTCATAATCTTATTCCAATCGGACAGCATTAACTTACCTGGGCTTGGAACCTCGAGGTGCCCAGTCAAAGGTATGTGTTTCTTCTTGGATGACCGCCTCCGAGTCTGGGCTGAGATTCGGGAGCTGGTCAGGCTGTTGTAGTCCCGCGGAGTCAATCGCAACTCCTAAAGACTCCCGTCCAGTAGGAGCGGCCATGGTTGAGAGAATAAGGAAAATGAACATGAAGGAGGCGAGGAGGAATCGTGAGTAGAGCATCGTAAAAGTCGTAGATGAGATAGCAAAGATAGTGGCGCGGGAGGGGGTATTGAGGGAGAGGAAGGTGCCGCGCTGAAGCACCACCCGAGCCGCACTGGCTCTTATATGTAAACCAGACCCAGTGAAGCAGCACTAGGGAAGACACGAAGACTACACTACACCTTTCATCCGCGGCATACTATAGTTGATCCTTCCTCACAGGAGGCGAGGTTGCGAGGGAAATGATGCTTCTCAATGCCACGATAATTGGCACCTCGCGGAAGCCTTCCGACGTACTACCTCGGGGCGGCTTAGGCTTCAATCCCAGAGCGTATTACTTGCGTTACACAAGCGAGCGTCATCCTTGAATTAACAGTGTCAGCCTTCCCGACCGGTGCAGGCTACCGCGTGGAAGCACACTCGCATCAAACGAGGTCAAGGGGCGGGGCTTGCAAGGCCGGTCCTTGCTACGCCGCGGTGATCCTCCTCCGTCCAGTAGCCCAGGAGACTAAGACTAATAGGAAGTGGCAATAGCATGAACCAGTCAGCACGGCCTAGCAGGACCACTCTAGCTAGTCCCTTGCTCGCAATCCAATAGCACGAAACGCAAGGAAAAACGGAACGGAAAGATCTTGTAGAAACCTGTTAGTCGATAGCAACAGAGATGCTGCCGCACACCCTCTGCTGCGAATCTCAAAATGGATGATCAAGTGTACCAGAAAAACGCCGCAACCATTCACACCGGTCATCCGTTTCAGACTCGAGACTGCAGTCAGTCAGCCATCCGCCGGCACTCAAGGAGATATGGAGCCCTAGCATAGTCGGAACGTAAGTAAGAAGAAGCTGAGAGGCGGACGCACAAATGACAAGCAGACTACTCAATAAGGAATGCGCTTATTCTTTCTTGAGGAAAGTCTCTAGCTCTGGCTTTTCTTGAAGGCTGCCGACGTTCGCGGGGGACTATCAAGAAAAAACGTGTTATGGAGATGCTTCAATCAAAACAATGTGCAAGAGTGACAAGACAAGAAACAGCGAAAGGATATACAAGAAACCGCAAAATGAGTTACTCAGAAAAAAAATCTCAATCATCAAACGATCCGATGTCGTAGTTTTTCAAAGGATCCTTCCTAAGGGCTTCCGCTTCGGACGCTGGCACGGCGGTTGTGACCCCGGATTGCTTCACCTTGATGACTGCATCTCCAACCGGCACCGCCGTAGCCTTGGGTAGGCTTTCATCCTAAAGGTACGCGTTAGTCGCCCGCGAACTACGCCAAGCAATTAAATCACTGATACGTACCTCGTCTCGGAAAGGTGTAAACTTCGGAAGTGTAGGGGAAGGGGCAGCAGGAGGCTCTTCCTGTGCGTCAACAAATGGCGCAAAGCCTTTAGCAGGGGCCTTCGTCTTTGATGAGCTGCCACTGCTCTTGGACGCGGGTTTAGCAGGAGGTGGTGGTGCATCGTCTGTATCCCGGTACGGTACGATTTTCGAGCTCGAGCTAGCTGGCAGCCCTGACGAGGCAGATGCTATTCGTTTTGCTCGACCGGCTTGCTTGATAGTCGAGCCTTCCAGCTTCTTTGTCTCTGGGACGTTTTCCTTGATCCTCCCTTTACGTCCGCCCAATTCCTGCCATCCCGACTTGCTTCCTGTAACAGAGTCTTCGCCTGTAGGGTCGACAAATATCTGAAGGCGGCTGCTAGACGACGATGGCACCGAAGGAAGCGCGGATCTTCCCGACCCAAGTGTTCTGGACGAGGATGAAGGGAGGGTTGACGTAGTTGCAAGTGCTTGGCGCTGGGTTTGCTGCGATGTCGATGTCGCTCGAGGAGTGGGTTCTACAGTTGGAGTCGACATGTTGGTCATCATTCTCTTCTGGAAATCTTCATATCGGGCCTTGAGATGGTCTAAAGGCTGGGCCCTTCTCGCAATACCCAAGGAATAAACCTCATCGGCCTCCTTCTTCCTACACATCCAGTCAGACTTGAAAGAAACTTTTGGTGGTACCTGAGGGAGAACTAACCTTCCATCTCTTTCTAAAACCGCGGCATGCTCTTCGTATAGGAGCGCAAACTCTGCGCCGATGTCATTGGCAAGCAGGAACTTGTAGATAATAGTTGGCCGGTCCACATAGCTGGCGTAGAGCAGCCACAGCTTCAAATACTTCAGGTCGCCACGATATACACCATCATTGTGGTCCTTCAGCACTCTTGTAGCTTCTTCAAGAAGTTCCATAAGGCCCGATTCCGCGCTATGGCCCTGAGGATAATTCTCCACTGTCCAGTTAACCAAACGGTGGTATGCTTCCAAAGGGTCGCCATCTTCATCTTCGAGGGCTAGTTCGACATTGATTCTCATTCGATTACGGGTGGCAGTCAGCTTCCCTTCACGCTGAGAATGAGGTGTAGCCAGAAGTTGCGAAAGTGCTGTGACCCGACGGCCAGTTGCAAGCGGTTGGACGTTCTCCTTTGCGGCTTCTAAGAGGTCAAAATCGACGACCACAGGTTCACCATCTTGTGGCAAATGTTCTGAGGACATGGTGGTCGTTTTGAGGTCGTTCTCAGTGGTGGACTTGGAGAAGGGTGGATGATGTGGAAAAGGTCAAAGGCGTGTCCCGCGTCCCGATTCCCGACTGTCGAACGCGCCTCTACGCGGTCACGTGACAGAACTTACGTCGAGTCATCCCCGAATGGGCGAAGGCGAGTGGAAGGAACGGAATACAGAGAAAATCTAAGGAAGTATATTCGAACGATCCTAAAGCCAGACATAATTCCAGGTGTACTCCAACAACTAATATCCACCTCCGCTAGCACCGTTGACCTGTACGAGATATCGGTATTTAGCACGCGAGACGAAACGCGGCCAACTGCCATACACAGCAGAAAGTCTCTACTGCGGGCCGTTTCAAGTGCTACTAACCTTTTCTTTCAAAGTCGAGATGAACTGCTGGTAACTTGGCAGCACATCAGCCCGATCCTGAACGAGTGCGCTGAGTGCCCAAAGTCGGAGAGGGGGTTCGCCGTCTTCCTTCACGAGGTAAAGGTGAGGATAGTAAGGTCCACGTCGCGATTCACGGATTTTCTGGACAATGGCGGTGACGCGCTCCGAGAAAGGATTTCCAAGGAGCCGCAATGTAATCTGGTGAATAGTGAGCACTATTGTTCAAGACTGGTTGCAGAAAATGATCTCACCTTGCCACCACGGAGGCTTTCGTAGTTGGGAAGATCAAACACATCCATTACCAGCTGAGGGACAGCGTCGCGTCCGACCCACAGGAACATAGTCTGACCATCTTCAATCAAATACAATCCGTGACGCTCGAGTCGTTCTGAAGTGAGAGGGAGTGGTGGTGGCAGAATGACGCCCTTTTCACCAATCGTACCGGCCTGCAAGGCAAGTCAGTTCAGTAATTCGGGTATTGAAAGATTGAAATGCTCACTTCAGCGGGCATGTTGTGCAGCGAATAGAAGTTCGGGTACAGATAGGGAATCAGCAATTGCGACGGAAGGGAAGTCAACAACGCCTGTGAGTAAGCTCGAATATCCGGAGGGATTTGAGCGCTTTGCCGAATTCCGACCTGGTAATAGATTAGCACATCGTCCAGAAAGCTAAATATGACAACTCACATTCTTCAGCAATCCAAGCACGAGAACAGGGAGCATCTTCAAGTTCTCCGAAATCGCGAGTTGAGCGCTGGCTCCCGCACCGCCAGATGTCATGCTCGTCTTGTATGCGAGGAGAATATCCACCAAACTCTTCTGGATGAAATCACGGCTGTCCTCAAGTTTATGAGTGAGGGATCGCTCAACAGCTTTGTTCGCGAAGAACGTGGCAATGGCGACTTGATCAGCAGAGGCGAAAACTTCGGACAAGTTGGACGTTGTAGGCAGCGCCTGGGTGACGACTCGTATCCGCCTTTCGCCATAGCAGGTGGTATGGAGGACGGCAGTTTGGAAGACCACGAATGGGGTGTTGATGTTTTCTTCGATCTGAATTTCGATGGCATACGATTGATCCTGGGGAACCGCAGGCATGGCCAGGAGATCCGTGGAGCGAACGAAGAAATTGCCGTGGAACGAAGACATCCTCAATCCTGATGAGATTTGTGAGACAATCAACACGATTGAAAACCATTAAATGCGTACCTCGAGATGCTCGAACACGCATAACGGCTTCTAGCATAATGGGCATCGCAAGAACTACACCGAATTCGTGCGCGAACTTGATGGCATCTTCTGCACGCCCAGCGTTGAAGGCGGGATAATAATAAGTCTGGCCAGAAGTGTAATGAGGCAAGCAAGCTGATCAACCGTAAGTGGAAGCCCTGTACAACAGATGAGCAGATTTCGTACCCAACGTGGCGACATCTTGGTAAGCACCACTAAACAGGAACATATCCACAGAGACTTGGGCCCGAGAACATTCAATTGCAAATGTCTTGTAGAAGGGGACAGCCGCTTGGAGAAGCCCAGATTCCTTCGAGGTTCCCAAGGCCTTGGGATCTTCTCTGTTCTTCAAAGCACCCGCGCCCGCACTGGGGAGACTGGAGGACAGGACCACAATCTTACCGCCGATCGGCGACTGATACATCACAAGCACTATGAGTCTTGTTCCTGGATTGGCAAGACTTAAAAACTTACCATCAACTTGAAGCCAGCTTGTAAGGCAGGACCCAAGGCACTGCCGATGATACTATTATCCTGGAACATTGTGCCAATTTTGTCCAGCAAAATTTCGAGCGACTCGCGTGCCTCTGCAAGATTGACGAGCAGATCATTAGGTTTGGGCAAAAACACGTCATCAATGTCGGAGACGACAAGCATAGACGATTCCGTAGTTCCTTGCTAGATCATTCTGAGTCATAGGAACAGTATCAGGATGTGGAGGCATACCGGCAAGGAGAAGAAGTAAAGCGACACGTCGAAACAAACAATGGCCACTTTTGTCCTCCCGTCTTCATCGGGGATCCTTTCAAGGTTTTCTTTGATCGTCCTGGTAGCTGTGGCCACCATACCTAATCGAGGTGTCAAAAAGGGACGCAGATTCGATATAAAAAATTCACTTACCAGATTGGACCGCCGGGTTGCTCACGTCGATAAGGAAGATGTAGACGGCAGGTTGAGGTGGTCGAACCATGTATTCGGTAGGCGCAACATATTCCACGACGGAGTGATTCAACTCATCTCGTGCCCACCTATCACCTGGTTGGTTCCTGGCTTGATCCCAGTCAAACAATTGGGGAACTTCATTCGTCATGTTACACATGCAACAACGCCAGCTGTGTCGCGAAAGTAAGCAGCAGGACCGGACCGAGAGTTCAAAAGGACGCACCGATTACCCCCGTCGATGAACTGAACGTATGGGTTGATGTAAGTTCTGCACCGCCGGCAACGCGCAATGACGGTATCGGTGATTACAGGCACACTCTCGTCCCCTTCCTTCAACGAGCGATATGGTGTGAGGACAAGTGCCAAGGGCACCTTAGCCTTGGCCAACAGCGATGAGGTCGTTGGAATGGCGTTCAACGTGCTTCTCTGATAAGATGGATCTGCATTGGCGGTGGGTGAAGGAGATACGGAAGAGTTGGGTGGTAATCGAATTTCCGGGGGAGGATGTTGCAACTCCCTTGGATCGGGTGGCGATGTCAGAAGATTGGCCGTATAAAGCTGGAATTGCTTCTGCCCAGCGATGCCCATCGCCCCAAATTGATTGGCCAGGTTATCCACTGGCTGTCCGTAGGGAGCCACCGGTTGCTGTCCATATGCCGGCGCGTTAATGTATTCGGGTTCAGCAGGTGCATAGTACGGGGCTTGACCAGGTCCAGGACCAGCTTGGGTTTGCTGGGTAGCGAACTGGTTTTCTCCAACCAATCCGGGAGTAAACAATTGCGCTCCTCCCTGTTGCGCTGCAGTCCCAGCAAGATAGCCAGGATCGAGACTGCTCTCACCCCCGCCATAGTAAGCTTGTGTCTGGCCCGCAGCATACTGTCGTCGCTTGGCTGGGTGCTGAGCAGCCGGTGGGGTGTCTGATGGTGCATTTTCGACATAACCCTGGGGCGCCGGGGCCTCCCACTGAGTGTGGCCCGTCGCAGTTTCTGCAAATTCCACATTAACACCTGGCGACACTTCGAGAAGACAGGACCTCTCAGCTGACCAATGAAAAGGTATCTCTGGTTGTTTGCATCCCTAAGATCTCATTCAGAAATGTTATACCGTACAGACTGGATATCCATACCATTCTGCAGCCCATCCAGGGGGCAGCTGCTGGGCTGGAGAGGCCATTATTCGTGAAGTTCGTAGACAAGGAGATGAGCGTGACAAGATAGTTGCAGTTGCCCAATCGCCACGTCCGCGAGAACTGATTGCAAACGTGGAAAGCACTGACAAATATAAGGCGTGGGAAATCCCGCCCTGAGGGCGGGGCGCGGGAACTATGCATCGCCCATGATTTCCGAGATCCCAGTGAGCGCCTCGGTGGGCGTCTGTCACCTCAATCAGGTGCCTTGTTCTCTTTCCGGGGTTTGTCTCCACATCCTCCGATGAAAAGGTGTGTGGAGGGTGCTTTGTATCGTCCTCGGCACAGGGATGATCGCACATTGGCGAGATGTTTCGACCACTCTCAGAGCGCTCGCTGCTCCGGTATGCCAGTATCTATTCGCTTGAAAGCTTTTACACCTCTGCTGATCGACATCGAGTTCAGGTGACTCAACTATGATGGCCGCGGTGGCTGATAGTTACGCAGGGTGACTCTTGCATGTTCCAAACCTTTCTCAACTGAATAGACAGAGAAACGCTTCGTCCGTAAATGTTGTCGCGCATCGACCGACGGCAGTGCGCTCCGAAATTTAGAGCCTTGCAAAGACCACGGAGCTTTGGTATCACGGCATATTTTTTCTCCTCATAGCTCCGATTCCGTTCATTTTTTGCTCGTTGGTATCACTCAAACAATCAAACAATGCTTTCCATGTTGCCACTAGCAACCCTGAAAGTCAGCAAGCCGGTGTAAAACTACATTGAAATAGGATCATGTACCGCATTGCACTCTATCATCTCTGATATTTTTGATTGTTTCATTCATCTGATCGATATCAAAACACTTTCTTGCATATGGCACGGGAGCAGGGTAGGTCACAAGTATGTTGTATACTCTGCTGTATACTCGACAGCGGTGGCCGGGTGGCTTCTCCAGCTTTGGGTGTCGGTCGAGTCATTGCCGATCCGCTGGCTGTCACGCCCATGTGTCCAGTGTCATCGATTATGCCGCAACATCAATCATCAGGGTGACGCAGACTGCACGGTATTTGGTTCACTGTATCCATGTTCACGTGTGGTTCTATTTCCAGATCCTACAGCGGTTGCAAACCTCTAAGCGCTTAACAGAGAGGGGGAAAAAGAAGCTCGTTACCAAAGCTCGGTTTCGACGATGTCTTGAGCAAGTGTGGCAAACCACTTCTTGGCTCGGATCAGATGGAGAGGATCGTCGGCGGATTCATCTTGCGTCACGGTCGCTTGTCTCAAGAAAAACTTGTGTAAAAGGCCAAAAGGCATAACATAACATACAGACTCTATGGATACAGGTGTGTGGCAGGGATACAGATGGTACCGATAATAATAAATAAATATGCGTCGGAAACCTGAGGATCGTAATAATCTATGGAATGAAGGGAATTCTAACATGGGGCAATAAATAGATGGAAGAGTCGTCAACAGAAAATCATGATTAGTCTATGTTTCGACCGGAGTAAAGCAAAACAGCCACGAGAGCACAAACATCGAGAATTCCGTGATGAATGGCGGTCGCAGCGACGTTGAGGGAGATAGCAGTTTGGCCCCTCGACAGCGTGCCCAACATCTCTGCGGGGTTATAGGCTGTGTTGTACAACTATCCAGGGACGGAATCAGTCAGTCTTTGCAGGGTTCGATAGGGACAGAAAGCTTACTCTAATCGAAGAGTTATGGCTAGTCCATGCATAGGGCTTTCCTTTCACGGCCATTGTGCGGTAGCTGTTCAAGGGTCAGGTACGTCCTAAAAATAAAGCTCGGAGACAAAGGCATACGACATATCCTGGGACAACGGAAGAAACTGCGAAGCGAGGCACTTGGGAACCATATCCTTCACTTCGACGACGGGTTTTTGATGCCACTCTACTCTTGCGACGACTTCGTTTTTGTCGTTCCGAATGACCGTCATGGCAGGTTGTCCGAATGTAGGAGCACTTGTGGAGACCGAGAAACAGTGGCGAGCATTCGGACCGAGGACTATACAGTTCAGAATATCGGGGTTTAGAGCCGTGAATTGGAATGCGAGAAGAGGGGATTGCTCCGAAGGTGCTGCGAAGGGCAGGGCTCCAAAAATCGACGGGGGGACTACTTGACCGCTATTGCTCCCGCCGAGCCAGGCATGCGCATATGGGTTATTGACAGACATGTTGAGAAGTTCGCAGAAGTTGGTCTTGAGTGGATCCGGAGGCGAATGTGAATGAGACTCGGAATGCTGTTTTGGAGCCATATCGATTGTATCTTATATACCCGTGCCTTCAAGCTGTCTTGTCTGAATGACTGTGGTGTTCCTCGATGAAACGAGTTGAATATAGCCGAAAGATAGCTAGAATCCGAGTACAAGAGGTATCAGATTCATCGGAACACAGAAAGCGACGCTAGGATATTCAGTACACACCGAGACTCCGAGAGTGATGACTGAAGTAGTAGCAAGCGGCTGAAGGCTGATATTTTCGAGTTTCGCGACTCCCGATGCTTTGCGCCGATCTGTGGGCGTATTAGCCGTCAGTTCCCCTGGTGTCTCTAACACACTGACACAATCATTCAGTGTCATGCACGACGGGCGGTGGAAAGAGCCATTCCTTTACAGGACTCGAGGCGGCTAGAGACATATCGGTAAACTTACGTTTAACCTGCCCTCCCTTTCGTGGTATTGAATCGCGATCGTAGCAGGTCGTGAGAAGGCGTAACGCCCTGGGGCAACACACACTACCATCTACATAAACCTTTCGATGAGGCCAGGGCGCTCGAAATCGCGCTCGCCTGGCATGTCGGGCATAGGGACCAGCGGGAACGCCCTGAGAGCTGTTGTCCGATATACACCATTTAGTAAAATAGGCAAGCGATTCGGGTCGAGTAGCGGACCATATTCCGAGCATTTCCGCCCTCCAGTATGCCAGAATTCAGAAAAAATGCGATTTGAAAACCAAGAGTCATGTACTTGAACTTGGAAATAAGAGCTTGACTTTCTCCATTTGGAAACGCGGCATGGGTAATAGGCCGGCAACGGCCAGCTGCTATCTCAATGCAAATATCAAATCATGATCTTAAATGAAGCACTTCCGGCTCAATGGATGAGGTATTCAGAGTGTTCGCCACAGGTCAGATAATTGCTAGTGTGGATGTTCTCTTATTCTCTAATAGGCTCGTCCTATCACGATTGAGAAAACCATACATCGTGAGCTTGAGAACGAATGTCAATCGAAGTGCCAAGCATCTCGCACATGATGACGTCTTCCGCAGTCCTGAGGGACTTTGAAGTGATGCCACTTTGACAATCCTGGCTTCCTCCGGGTATCCTCCACCTACATTTTGTGGAAGACAGGATTAAGCACCCACCGGTGTTCACTATCCATTGGTTTCTGTTCATCATCGAAGTCCGGAATACCGAGGCTCAGCGCGCGCATCTTCTGAGACAGGTATGACTTAAACTCAATTTTTTGAGCCAAACGGGAATAGCCCGACAGGTGCTAATGATTTCAGCTCGCGGATATGGTCCTCTAAAGCGTGGATCTCTTGTATACTACGTGCGTGCTACCATGATGAAGTTCGGATTAAGATACCATCCAGAATTACAGGATTTAGGTGAGCGTCGCCTCCTCTGTTTCGGATAAGACCAAGGTACGGCGGGGCATTCGCCGGATGTTAGACCGTCTGTAGTCGGTGCGGGTTTTGGAGGCTAGAATTGAACATTCAGTGACCCTGGAAGTTTGAGCTGGTGGAATGTACTCACGCCGAGAGGTGAGATCATTGCTCAGTTGACCAAGGTCAATCTATGGCCCGCCTCCTGTTACAGGCGGCGTTGATTGTTGACCGAAGCCGACTTTGCGCTCAAGACGCTTGAGGAGAACACCGGTACAACTCTCTAGAGCTTGTATTTCTTCGGGTTCGGGATCTGCACACCCGGCCCAACGAATGCGAAGGTTTTCATCAATAAGGTAAACGTATCCGACTTTACTGTTGGTCATTCCCATTGCTTCGCGAACGTACTCCATATTTTGGGTGGAGACAAGATAATTTTCATGAAGTTCAGGAGGGATATGCTGGCGGAGTTTGCCGAGGAAGAGATTGACAAGGAAAGCCTTCAGCAAGTTTTCCTGGAGATTAACTTGGACATATTGATATTGCGGGTGTGAGGAGAAGCGGTTGTGAGTTGGCTCAACAAAACCTTGAGCATGCATCTGAAAATTTCCCGCCAGTCGTTCAATAACAACCCTAGTTGAAACGCCGCTGAACACACCTCTGACATTCTCGTGCTGAGCATCGCAAGCACGGTGATCTTTCCGAAGCATATCTCCGTGGTATTCTTCGTGGACTTGTCCAGTAACGATTTACCTGATACGTTTGGAAGATATAGCGATTTCTGCGGAGTAGGTTTGTTAGGCCTAGTAAATCCCTTGTTATTCAAGTCGGAAGTACTCACATCATCTCGAATGAGGACTTTTGGAGCAATCCAGGTCTTTCCACCGTGCCTTCGGGTCATGTTCAAATCATGGAAGTAACCTTTCGTAGCCTCCTTTACACTTGACCAAATTAATCTTCCAATTGGTTTGTGAAACGAGTTACACTCACAGATGGCGTCGTTGCACTGTAAGGACATCGTTGTCCATCATCTCCTTCATTCTCTGTGTCTTGGTTTTGACAATAGTCGTGGGCCGTTCTCTAACACCAAGAGGACGACCAAGGGGTCCCAACTCGGGCTCCTTTGCGGACGGACCCTGTCCTGCAGAGGCAGATGCTTCCGGTTGAGGTGCTAAGGATTTCCGCTCAGGCTGTTCCGCCCATACAATCGGGGAAACATGCAGATGTCGACGCGCTGGAGCCAAAGGTCTCTGGCGTAGAAGGGAGTTGCGTATTGCTAGCAT
This sequence comes from Candolleomyces aberdarensis, assembly GCA_004126415.1. Taxonomy (NCBI): domain Eukaryota; kingdom Fungi; phylum Basidiomycota; class Agaricomycetes; order Agaricales; family Psathyrellaceae; genus Candolleomyces; species Candolleomyces aberdarensis. The sequence continues at coordinate 25,933 of SDEE01000627.1, forward strand.
TTGTGGGCAAGCGTCGATGGTAGTCGAATTTGAGTACAAATCCAACCTGCCACCTCAGTTTCTCGAACGCGACGTCGGAGCACTGCCACCCCTTCCGGCAACCGGATCAATAGTGTTGTCACAGTGTTTGTTTGTCTGTATTGGTTTCAGAAGTCAAAGGCCTCGTCTGAGACCGCCAGATCCCGCCTTGCTTGTGGCAACGGTTCAGCAACTACATCGTTGTCCTCACTATGAGATGGACAGCGCCGCCAGAACGACGTGAAATAGTTCTCGTCCTAGTCTCTATAACCGCCTACCTGCTTGCCTACAACATCGAAACATCTCTGAGCTACGTCGGAATCGACCCAGTCGCTGCCCAGGGCGCGGTGTTTCGACGTATCGGTTTGGGCAAGACCAAGGTGCTTGGAAGAGATGGACGCAAGCCCTCAGGATGGAGAGACCGTCTAGAACTGGAGATATTTGGCTCGTGGGCCTGGGATCAGAATCACATTGCCGGAGACGGTGAGGAGCGAAGGCAACCCAAGGGATCCGGACGACATGGCGCTCAGTGGATCGAGCGGAGGGTTGCTCGGGAGTTTGACAGCGAGCGTTTTGGGGAGGATACCGTCAACGAATCTTTCAGGTCGTGGAAGGACGATATACCGTTGGTCAGCGTTGTGAAGCACGTTCCCGGTACGATACTCACGGCTTCCTCTTACCTTCGTTTCACTAAATGTTGCCTAACCTTAGGTTATACCGTTCTTGACAACGTCATTGTCCATAGTGGAACTGTCTATCTGGTTACAGAAGACCGAGCAAGCCTCCCCCCTTTGAAATCCATTGTCGAGACGACTGGCAGCGGTCATGATCAATGGCAGGTCGTAACCAAAACGGAAGCACTTGTCAAGGTCGGGAAGTACGGTGGCTTGTAAGTTCAGTTCCTTCCTTTTTGCTCTATGGGACTCATGAAGGGGCGCTTGTAGTATTTCCGGGGTTTCCTGGATGTCTCTAAACGACCGGCCTTGTGAGTCTCGAATCCTTTAGTATGCAAGCAATTAATTGATCACTCCGCAAGCCAACACGACTTTGGTTGATCTCTGGCGGGTGTATAGCTCCCTTGACCACCAGATCGATGCTGAAGGTCATACGAACCTCCCACCTCCACGTCGTCTCATATATCCTCGCCTTCCCTACTTCTCYGACCCTGATCCAGAAGATGCAGCCCAAGAGAAAGAGCGTCCCCGCACTGACACCGGGCTCGATCACTTCCTGCTCAAAGCCGCATTCCCTCAGTTAGACGTACAGTATCGCCAGGATTGGCAAGACTATCACAAAATGAGTGTCCCATTTGTCTTTGAGAGGCTAGTCATCTCCGACCGAGCCGCGGCGGCTCAATCGGTCAATGAAGGACAGCCCGCAAACTCACCACCGTTTGCACTGGAAGCTTCTGGCCATTGGTGGGAACCCGTGCGTCGAACGCTGGTGTCTTACTTCGACAGGCTGGGTGACGAAGCCAGTGATGCGGATGGCAGCTCAGGCTTTTGGGGCCGTTCGAAGTCGAAGAAGGTGATTGCTTTCATTGACAACCAATCCGACTCGACAATGAGTGGGAAATCGGCTATGATTCCAGAGGATTACGACTACCTTGCTCGGTCTCTCCGGAAACTTGGAAGAGACAACGGATATGAAGTCCATGTCATCTCTACGAGCTTGGGAGACACGACCTGGGAGGAAAAGATGGATGTGATCATCAGGTCAACGGTAAGAGGTTCATTGAAAAATTGCTGGCCGGGCCTTCGCTAATCACACCAAACTGAAATTAGATTGTAATTGGCGTTCACGGGGACCACCTTTTCGACGCCATGTGGATGCGGCCATCCTCCAAAGCGACATTAATGGAGCTCTTCCCCCAAGGCACCTTCTCAAGTAATCGAGAGCTGGTCACGCGAGCATTAGGACTTAATTATATCGCATGGTGGACTGATGAGTACGTTTGATCGCGGTTTTTCTCCCCAAATTATCTGACATGTTTCGTTAGGCATTTCTCAGGGGAAAGCTTACCTGCGCCTACCAAAGACAGCAACCAACCCGTGCATATCAATGTTGACAAGGTCATGAGTGAAATACACGCTATATTATCTAGAAAAGAGGAACAATAAAGGACTTTTGACCGCCACCTGCTGGTAGTCCATATTTCGATAGACATTGGCCTTCCTTTGAAGTTACCAATAGACTGGATGCGCTGTTAAGATGGGTTGCTCTTGTGGGTTATCGGCTTCCTTGTATGTTTAGCACTTTCATTTAGCACCTTCTTTACCATACCCACGTTCTTTTCACTAATACATGCGGCCATAATACTATTTATCGCACCCATTTCAAGAAATCTAGAGCAAAAGCAAAATTGTAAACCACCGTATACGGTGTGGCACTGACGGTACGATCGGGCGGATGCACTTCGCGCAGCTGATCATTCCGATTGCTCACAACGTTTCATTAATGCATCAAGTCCAGTGTGCCCTGATGCTATCGATGTCCACGAGCTTTAATTTACATCCTCTGAAGCTAGTATGTACAAACCATGTCGTCGGTGCTTACAAGGCACCCAAAATTGCCTCTCGTGGCTGGCCCATAGACCTCGGGTCGCCGGCAACATCACTCGGATGGGTCGGATCACCGCTCACTCTCTTGCTTGCCGGCTCGTCATGCCATCCTACGCTCGCACCCTTTCCTGCCAGTAGCTCAAGCTCGAGTCAAATGAGAAGCTCATCCTTTTTTTCACCAATACTCTGGTGTGTGTACTAATTCAGTCTTACACTTTTCTCATACAAGAAGAATAGTGAACGTAAACATATTCATGTGTCCGGATCCTCAAACTAGTGGTAACTTTTCCCATGTGCACTGGTCATGGCGGCCATGAACGCTGGAAGCAAGCCTAGGATCACCGGCAACTGTGTTACTGTTGCTATACTCATTGAGCCCGTTTGCTCAACCTAGACCTGCTTACCTCTGAAGGGTGGACGCTGTCTGCATTGTAGCGGATCTACAGATCTAATACAGGGATAACTCTATTCAGCAACCCCCTTACATACAGTGCTCTATGACATTCACAAGTTGTGCAAACTCACCGGCATACCCCCAAAACGCCGGTGAAAGGCTTCTGGAAGCAGAATCGAGAGAACAGAGTGCTCTATGGTATTCACAAGTAGTGCAAACTCACCGGCATACCCCAAAAACACCGGAGAAAGACTTCTGGAAGCAGAGTCGAGAGAATACAGTGCTCTGTGGCATTTC